>JZLH01S0453368.1:2421-16599 GCA_001188425.1 Eucidaris tribuloides | reverse complement strand
TAGTAAAAACCAAATTCATCGCAAACGAAGCTTTAGTGATGACGTTGCGATGGATTTGGATTTGCATCAATTGGGCGATGATCTGCCTTAATATCGATATTAGTAAAATCGGCCCCTGCATCTGAAACAGTTTGGTGACTGGCCGAATTTCTCTCTTTTTTTACTAAAGCCATCGCAATTAGCGACGACAAAAAATACTTTTAATATTCACGGACGAGCCCGATTGCAAAGATATGACGTCAAGGCTGCTACTCGAAGGGGAAATCCCCTACCGAAGGGCATTTTAGCCATGCATCCATAGATTGTAGGGGCCTACGGGGAAATGACCTCAATTCCATAGGGGGAAGTATATTGATGGAGAGGAGGGGTTTTCTAAAAAAAATTCTGGCAATTTTCTCCACCAAAAAAAAAAAAATCAGAAATCCTGAAAGAAATCCAGTATACATGTTCATGTATATTCGTCTGTAGAGATTATTTGGGTAAATCCATTGTCCTAGTTGGTCACTTCACACATACAAACAGATTGACAGACACCACCAAGGGCGTAGGCTGTTTTGGGCGTGGGGAGGTGCACATCCGGGGAGGCGGTACCAGACGCGGTTCTAGAGCAAAAATTTTAGGGGGGCTACAGGGCCAGGGGGGGCTTGACGGAAACATACGAGGGAGCGAAGCGACCGAGCGGGGGGAGGGTGTGGGAGGGGGGATACCCCCTCCCACGGTAGGAACTGTTTGAAAATACCCATAGAAAAGACGTGATTCTGGGCATGGTAAATAACTATTATAAAGGTTATTTTATGAAGATTATTAGGGATTATTTTCAAAAAGATTACAGGAAGTTTGTGAAAAACTGTAATTTTTGCGGCGATTCTTGCGATGGAGCAAAATCAACTTGGCGTCAGGGTGAACCTTGATAATATAATAAAATATATATATATATAATAATAATAAAAATCTTTCTTGCCTTATGCCTGTTAGTTGCTGGCTACATCTTCCTTTAATAAGGTACAACATTCCCCTGTTCTGCAAACGTTTTAGAAAGAATTCCCCTTCAAATTTATCACTCATTTTATCTCAAAATCACCGGAAGAGGCAAACAGAAATGAGGTCATGTGATGAATTTTGTTGAAACCTCCGTTGATAATGTTGAACAAACTTAAGTAGGCCAGTTATGTAATTATGTAACGCGAAAGGGAGGAAATCTTCCTATGATTACTTGAAAAGTCCTTGAAAAGAAACAGTTTAAGAATCTGATATTCTATTTTTGAGCGGTTCAGAAATAATTCCTCGTCAAATCTATCACACATTTCATCTCAAAATTACCGGAAAATACAAACGGAAAAGACGTCAGCTGATAAATCTTGTTGAAACCTTTGTTGATTATTTTGGATCACAATTGTGCAGGCTGATTACATGATTATTTGACACGAATAATGAGAAAATCTTGCGTTAATGTAAGTCCTTGAAAAGAAGCACGTTTAGAATTTGTAATTCTGTCTTATTTTTATTTTTAAAAAGCGCAAATCATATCTGTCTCATTATTGTAACAAGGTAATTATTACACCTTGAATGCAATTATGGTATCTGTTCATCATAGTGAGATCGCAGAAGGTTGATAATTCACATTGACAACCATTATTTTGCCTTAAAGCCAAGGATGTTGGTCAAGCTGACAACTTGTCGTCAATCTTTAATAAATCCTGGTATTTACAAGCCAGATATTAGAAAAATCAAACCCACCAAAATTTGTCTGGATTGACGTTATTTATGACCAGCGAACAGATATCATATTCATCATTGTTTCTTTTGTGAGGGATGGGAAGACCTAGATGTAAATGGGACAGAACTTTGAGAGAGGCAATTGGTACCATGGAGAAAGCAACTGCAATGGCTCAAAACAGACGTTTGTATCATGCTGCCGTATAAGGGAGCTACGTTCTGATTAGAAAATGATATGACAACGACGACGACGGGAGCTGGCAAGCAGGTGTCATTTATAACATATTACTACACCTCGAACAATTCATATATAATAGCCCTAAATTTAATGTTTCCCCCCACTCATTGATGAAGTCCAACCGGTGATGGAAATTGCGTTATTTAAAGGCAAGGTCCACATAGACGTCAAGTTGGTTTTAATAAAAGCAGAACAATGAGAGAAACATATCAATGAAAGTTTGGCGAAAATCCACATAAAAATAGCGGTGTTATGAACTTTCAAAATTTTTAATTTGTCACGTCACATGCGAGCAGCTCCCCCATTGTCATGTAATATAAATTCCATAAAGTGCCATTTTCTCTGAAAATTTAAAATGATGTTACGTATACATTCAATATATAATTAGAAAAATTATTTCATACATGCTTCTCTGAAACAAAATAGCATTCATTTATCACGAGGCAATAAAAATTGACAATTTATTGAATTAGTATTATATGACATATGGGGAGCTGCTTGTATGTGACGTCACAAAATTAAAACTTTGAAAGTTCATAACTCCGCTATTCTTGGGTGGATTCTCGCCAAACTTTCATTGATATGTTTATCTTATTGTTCTGCTTTTATTAAAACTAAATTAACTTGACATCAGGGTAAACCTTGCCTTTTTTATGCATTATGTCCAAATGATTATACATTTATGTTGTCGCCATGCACTGCTCTAAATTCGGTGGTCCAGTTTCCAAAACAGTGATCGTTGCATGCCAATTAATCTGAATGAAAGACGTAACTTACGTATAATAATGTATACATACACGTATGTTTTTGAACGAATACCCCCCCCCCCCCCATGATACCGTTTGGCACATTTTCTCAGCGCTACACCTTTGTCACTTAGCCTAGCAGAAATGTACCAGTTTATCGGAACTGTTTTAGGATGCTATGTCACATCCTCTGACTCTGCTTTACTGTGTAATGAAATATAGTTTTAATCTATTTTCGTCATATTTGATACTTTGTTTCCCATTTTTTTTTCTTTGCTATACTGTATAGAGTATACGATATATGTTATATGTCGTGGACATGTTGTTTGTGAACATTCATAAAATATTAAATACAAAGCACATTTTTTCCGTATGAAATGAATGATATCTTGTACAACCAAATTGAATTGAAAATAAATTGAGTTTATTCCGAAGATTATGTGCCATACAAAGTACAATATTTAATACTGGTATCATACTGTAAATTAAGTGAATTGTTAAATCTAGTAACATCATCGACCTGGTTCTAAAGATTTACATCAACTGTACAATGTGTTTACAATATCTTTAGGAAACAATTTGATTTCATATATTTTATCTTGATGTACAGTTGTGTGCTAAATGATGTGGAAGCAGGACATTGTATACACGAAAGACAAAAACATCAGTTGCGTTTTGCGATTATCGGACATATTTATGTGATATACATCATATATTTTTCATATGATATCACAGTTAGAACATATTGTAAATAAGAACCTTCCCTACTCAAAAGTATTGCAACATACATTATAACGCATGCATTTTGAGTTAAATGGGTCTTTCTATAATGTCCTAATGAAGTTTATTATTGGAAAATAACAAACTATTTGAAAAGAAAGCAACGAATATTCTTTCTCCTTTCTTCTCCAAGGCGGAGAGATTATCAAATGCACGCGCACCCACGACAGAGGGGCTGGAACATGAAATAATTCATGACATTAATTTTTTTTCGCCTCCCTATAGGGGTGAGGTGATAATTCACACTAGCATCGTAATTCAGTTTCATATTTCCCGTGAAGCGGTTTTGATGGCTTGAACTTGAAAAGGCTTCCCACAAACAAAAAATGCCAATGTATTCCTCTGACGCGGCGGTCTCAGAAAAAGACCATACCCCGCAAATACGAAAGCGCCTCCTATCTTCATAAGACAGTGGTAAGGACGCCCCATAGTTCAAGAAACGACTTCTCTAAGTTATAGTTTATTATTCTTAGTTATAGTTTATTATTCTTTTTCAATTATAAAGTCGGTTTACTATTGTAAACATACTAAAAACATCACTGTCGTGCGACTTTTCAGTACATTAGATATAATGATGTAAAGAGAAGGCCATCATCTTTAATGGGTATAACCATATCTCCTTACCTCTGTCTTATGAAGATATGAATCGCTTTCTTCTTCGTGGGGTGTTACCTTCTTTCTGAGGCCGCGTCAGGGTAAAATATGAGCATTTATTGTTTGCTAAAAGTCTTTCCACACCATCAAAACCGTTTTTCGGGAAATATGAAATCGAATTTCGATGCTAGTGTGAATTAACACCGCGCCCCTACAGGGAGACGAAAAAAAGTTAAATTTTATGTTCCAGCCCCTCTGCCGTGGGTGTGCCTGCAGTTGATAATCTCTCCGCCTTGGAGAAAAAAAAACTAAGAAAGAATATTCACTGATTTAAAAAAATAATAATTTGGTATTTTTTTGATAATAAACTTCATTAGGATATCATTATAAAAAGACCCCCTCAACTCAAAATGCATGCATTATACCGGTAGTGTATGTTGCAATACGTTTGAGTAGGGAGGGTAAATCGAGATTCACACACACATGTATTGGATAGGAGATAAGATAATTCCATTATCATATAGCACCATCTCATAGGCTATAATTATGATATCTTAAAGGCATTATTTAATAGTGTTTCTATATTTTGTTACGTAATTAATCCTTCCTACTATAAGCGTTTCTGATGCCGAAAAATAAAACTCTGACGAAAATATTCTGCAAAACAATCATTTAGTTCTTTACAAAAACTTACAATCTATCAATTTCCCTTTTCACACGCACATTTCCTCATGCTGGTTACAACAAATAGTAGACTTGATTCTAAATTTCCATGTGATGTTGTTTTCATGCATATCTGTCAATAGCAGGATAAAATTCCAAAGTTTCGTATTCTATGGTGTTTATTTGTCCATTAAAGTATTATCTTGCAAACGAAAACGCCAAAGTTTAAACCTCCTCAATGTTAAACATTGCATAATAAAACATGACAGTGCATTTAAAGGGAAGGTTCACCCTGCATGACATCAAGTTGGTTTTAATAAAATCAGAACAATGAAAGAAACATATTAATGAAAGTTTTGCGAAAATCCACCAAAGCATGACAGAGTTATGAGGTTTCAAAGTTTTAAATTTGTGACGTCACATGCGAGCAGCTCCCCATATGTCATGTAATATAAATTCCATAAAAGTGCCGTTTTCTCAAAAATTTGAAAATGATTTTACCTGTGCAATCAATATATTATCAGAAACATTTTTTCATACATGTCTCTATAAAAAAATCCCATTCAGTTATCATGAACCATTAAAAATGGCAATTATGATATAAAATTGGATTCACTGAGTCCCATACACAAATTTATTGGTCGAGCTAGGAGTTGGCAAATATTGGGCGAGACGAAGTCGAGCCCAATATTTTTCAACTCCTAGCGAGACCAATAATTTTGTATTGGACGAAGACGAAGACGAAGAATCCAATTTTATCATTATTTTGTTTGCAGAATCTTCCCGCATGATCCGGCTAGATCTACATGATAATTTAACGTTAGGCGAAATACATCGACTACGCTACTAACGTACAGGAGTTTGGAATTACTTACCAGCAAGGATGTCCCAAATCAAGTAGATCTATAGGCCTATGTAGTTTCGGATCCGCACCCTTCTCGATGGAAAAGAGTTCAGAAAAATGTTCCAAATTTAGAGATAAAACATTTCAAGTCTGAGTAGAATCCGCCATGTTGACTTTTTTACAACAAGAACTAACGTTACAGCTAGCTAGCTAACGTTACGTATACCGTACGTGCAGAGCTGGAGCAGCAGTACGACTACGTAGCTAGTCAGCCAAGCCTCGCCTAGCCTTGCGATGTTATTTTTATTTGCAGCACAGATTGAGGTATAACTAACATAAATTTTCTGAACCTCAAACCCAGTGGCACTTCTTTTAAGTTAACTCTACCTTGTAATGCACCCCTAACACTAATACGTACACTGACTCCTATTTAATTGTAATCATAAACCTATTTGTGACTATAAAACTGGTTTAAAAACCTAGATATACTAGTAACACATTGTCGTATCCCACTCTGTGTTGCAAATTAAAATTCAACCGACGGCTTAGCGTTTGCCGCAATGCGTCATTACGTCAGCGCATGCGTAATGGCAAGGAGTCCAATATGGGAATGAATTGGATGCCCAATTTATTCCCATATTAGATCTCTGGCCATTATTACGCATGCGTAATAGCAACCAAGCTTCGAGCCGGCTCAGGACACGCATTTTTATTGGGTCCTTCGATTTTTGTATAGCAATATAGGAGGGAAGATTCTAAAGACATAATAATGGAACTTATATTACATGACATGTTTGGAGCTGCTGCTCACATGTGTTTTCACAAATTGAAACTTTGAAACGTCATAACTCTGTTATTCTTTGGTGGATTTTCGCCAAACTTTAAATAATATGTTGCTTTTATTGTTCTGCTTTTATTAAAACCAACTTGATGTCAGGGTGAATCTTGCCTTTAAGGGAGAAGGAGCCAGCAACTAACAGGCATAAGTAAAGAAAAATATGAAATTGTTAGTATTGCGAGAATTATGGAACATGGTGATAAAGACAGCCTAAATAAGGAGTACTGTGTGATACTCCCACTCAGCAAGGCCCTATAAATTAGTTAATTTGTGTTTAATTTACGTCTTTGCAAGTTTTATCCCGGGATAAAACTTGCAGAAACAGCTATAGGGGCGGAGCTTATCGATTCAAACAGTGCATACATTACCACGGAGTGACTAACACGCGTCGGGTGGCATGCATCGATCACGCAAGGTCAGCTCCAGACTAGTGCATGTGCGATTTTTTCTTAACTTATGCCTGTTAGTTGCTGGCCCCTTCTCCCTTTAAGAATGTATGTATGTATGTATGTATGTATTTATTTTCCGAATATAAAAACAAAGAATTATAAACGGCTGGATAGCCCGTATTCAGCGGTGCCTCATCGACACCACTGTTCTTCCACGGGGTCCAGACTATAATGACTTCACTTTACTTTAAAAACGATATGAAACGAAAGTGCACATTTCCCACTTAATAACATTAACATAATACAGTATATTTCGACAGGAGAATAACACTTAAAACTGGACTTGACTTCAGTAACTCGATGACAGTGATATGGATTTACTAAACTAGTGTTCATAACTCCTCCCCTTTTAGAAATATATACAAAGTTTAAGGTAATAATCAAATAAATAATCAAATAAATAAATAAACAAACAAATAAATAAATAAATAAATAAATAAATAAATAAATAAATAAATAAATAAATAAATAAGGGATAGGGATACGTACCTCAGGACTTCGGTTAAAGTGGCATCCGATGATTGTAATAATTATTTTTAAGGCCGATGACATGATTTAGAAAACAAATGCAGAAAAATAATTTTATTGCAGGATAGACAAACCAAATGAAATGAAATAAAATAAATTGTATAGTCTTTTAGCTTAATGAAAATATCCAATATAAACAGGTTGTATTATGATCATGATATAATAAAAATCAAAATTATAATTTTCATTTGCACCATATTTATACACACTGTACTCTTTATAAACTCAGTATATCGTATTGTACGGACGGGTGGATGGGTGGATGTACTGCTGGCCGGACAACCCCAAATCATAATGCTTTCAACACTCACTGGTGCGGATGTAGCCTTTTGACATGGCCCTCTCGCTGTTAAGGGCGAGCGAAGCGAGCCAGCCGAGCGCGGCAGCGCGAGGGCCTTTTGAGATCTGCTTGGCATCCGAAAAGTGATTATTATTCATGACCACAAGAACGACCGATCTCTGTTCGAATCAACCAATGAAATTGCGTGCTACGGTCCCCTGTCTTGGCCTTGTGAACTATTCGGTGGGTTGAAAGAAATTCCTTCAGTGTTGGTTATTACAATACATTTACCATCAAACACCAAATTAGTATACGTTCATTGTTTGAACAAAATATTTGAAGCATTTTTCTTTAAATTTTGTTTCGTAAGGTCCAATTTGGCGTGCAAAAATCTGCGTTTGTGAATCAGCAACAGCTGTACGAACATGATCTTAGTATGATTGCATATTCAACGTGGCATCAAGTAGACAGACACGCTGATTGGTTGATTTTTACTACCCCAAATTGGGTAGCAAAATTCGGTAATTCAAAGGTCTGACATAAGAATTGGAATCAGATCTCAAAAGGCCCTCGCGCTGCGCGCTTGGCTCGTAATACAGCGAGAGGGCCTTGTCAAAAGGCTAGTGCGGATGAGACATAAAATGATATCACTCTATTGCAGAGGCTCGTCAGATTCTGTGGGCGGGGGGGGGGAGTGATCGCCCTGCCTAATGAAATATTGGGGGGGGGGGCACAACATATCGATCTTGCCCCCCCCCAATAATTTTTCGAAAATTTGCAAAAATTCAATAATATGCAATGCAAATAATGCTTTAAAAAGCATTTATTTGGAAAGCACTATAAAACCATTAAATATGGCATAAAATTACCACTACACATACAAAATTGCCAATTTTTCGGCGCGCTTCACGCACAAAATTTCATATTACAATTTGGCGCGCAGAGCGCGCCGAAAATTTTAGACATTTTTTCCCCATTTTTCAATCCGAAACATGGATCGACGCCACTGCTCTATGCAGTGACTTATCCGCCCTTTGCTTTGTCTGAAACAGGTTAGATTTGCCCGACTTTGTCTTACAATACTGCATTGACTTCGGCCGAAGACATACAAGGTGTGACAAAAAAGAAACGAGACTGTGACAGCCACGCCCATGACGCAATGTCAATCAACCCACCACCCATGTCTCTGTGTTGCGTAACATCTCATCACTATGCTGCTATAATATTATTCACCTATCTCACTCTGTGCCCCTTCCTCGGGCTGTTTAGTGGCACGCTCCTGCTATAGCTCCGTCACGATACGAGCAGTGGGCGGGGAATCAATCTGAAGTTCCTGGGTCAGTTGGGCAGGTGCTGAGCTGGTAAGAGCTTCTCCCGCGCGCAACATTGCATTTTCTCCATAAGTCTCCAGGAGAAACTCAAGACACTCGATTGGGTCCCTCCCAATTGAACTCGGAACCAGATTTATTCCCCGCTCCATGTTGGTGCAACCTCAGTATCTTGACGGAGCGTAGTTGAGGCGTGCCCCTTAACAGCCCGAGGAAGGGGAACAGAGTGAGATAGGTAAACAATATAATAGCAGAATGTTGATGATGAAGTGTTGGGCAACACAGTGACATTGGCGGTGGGTTGATTGACATTGCGTCATGGGCGTGGCTGCCACAGTCGCGTTTCTGTTTTGTCACACCTCGTAGCTCGTAATTTGATTATAAAAAGGAACAGTATTGGAACAGAAGGCAATTCTATAGGTGTATTTGAAGTAATCTAATGCATAGGGGATCTAAAAATATGCAATAAGGGGAAAAAAGGGAGTTTTCGGGATGATTATGTTCGTAACCCGTTAAGTGCTGGGAGTTTTCAGAAATTCCGGATCTTTAATGTAGGTTTATTGTTGAGAGAAAAGTCTGTGAACAAAATGTATTCAGTTTTATTCATAAAAAACAACTCTGTTATGATGAATTCAAATCAATTTGACGTTATGCAACACTAAAATCAAATTTGACTATGGAAAAACTGATATTTTATCCATACATAATATTAGAAATTGTAATGTTTACTTAGTTGTTTTTTTTTCTAACTGCATTTGTAGATTCACATATCAAGAACCTACTACAAAAACTCCAGTCGTTTATCGCTACTCATTTTAAACTATTTGCATTATTGTAAGCAAAGGCAAAATGCCGTTGTAGTCCCACACACTAACTTTCATGGTGCAACCTTTTACAAACAACACATTTTGGCATCATTTTCAAGCTCTAAAAATTTCTTTTTATGATGAAACGATGATTTCTATTTGTTGAATAAAACATAATAAATAGGTTTTAAACATATATTATGCTTTTGTGTTTTAACCCAACCTGAAATTTACAAAAAACAAACAAAATGTAGCTTTGGGCTAGAAAGTGGAATTCAGCAGTTACGGATCCAGATTTCTTGAACCAGCTTTGTAGCGTCTTCTAAACTGTTGCCTGATTAACCGAAGACCGTAGATTGTTTTACACGATTAACAACAAACTTCGGTGAAGTTCTGAAGGAGTTCCTTATAAGAAAATATCCTAGAGACGCTTTTTTCATGTTAAATATTTTCTCGGAAGCCTTAAAACCTTGATGAAACCTCTTCGAAAGTGGACGTTGGTGACGCCATACAGTATCGGGTTCCAGAGCGAGTTGGACCACATGATGAGACCCACGGCGTGGAACGTGTCAATGGTGACGCATGTGGGACACACCAGGGCTACGATACTAATGATCTGGTACGGTAACCAACACATGCCAAACACCATTATCAGGACGGTCAACATGACCGCGGCCTTGCGATGGCGCGCAAACTGCTCCCTTCCCGCCTTCCTGTTCGCCGCATTTTTCTCGTTGGTTGCTTGCTGATTCTTCTGCGCAACGAGACTAGACTGTGTAGTCTCCTGCCCTTCGTTTGTGCTGCTGGTCGCCTGATTGGCGTCCGACTCTTTGGCTTGAGGTTTGTTGTTCTGCGACGAGCTACCGCCTGCCCCGGCCGCCTGGGCAACATCAGCGCCGACGGTCGCGACGCGGAGAGATCGTCTGCGAATTTCCAAATACAAATTCGTGCCAACGATCACGAGCGCCATCAGGGGTACCACGAATTCGATGACGACCATGAAGGTGGTGAAGGATGGGCTGTAATGGTACTCCATGTTGCAGTAGTAGTCGTAGTCGATGTAATGCATGCCTGTGATCTCGGGCCAAGCGTACGCGAGAAGGAGGTAACAGATCGCGAAGTTTATCCAACATGACGTCATCCCGATGATGATATGCTTACGTTGTAGCAAATTGCGATATTTAATCAATTTCGACATCAGAAGTCGGCGGTGCACGCATATAAAGGTGATTATCAACACTGGCATGAACGTTGCCAAGTAGACAATCGCCACGAAAAATTTACAAAAGTTCTCCCCCAACGGCCATCGTCCACTTATCAAATCGGCAACGTAAAAAGGACAGATCCAGATTCCGACTAGAAAGTCGGCAAACGACAGGTGCACAATGAAGAGATTGGAGACCTCTTTCCAAACCTCTCGCTCTCTCCAGTATGTAATCGCTACCAGTGCGTTGCCGAAGGTGATCCCAAATGATAGCAGGACACTGATTACTGCCTTCGTGACGACCCAAGCGGTTGGACCACCACCTGGCTGCTGCCCGTCGCTTGGTGGCACTGTGGATAGGTTTTCCATTCCTGGATAATTTGAAGAAAAAAAATCAATGATTCAGTTTACAAACCACGAAAACTTGGTATTTTGACTTTGGAGCAAGTGTATGACCTTTAAACATACAATTAAATTTTTTAAAAAGTACTTCACTCAAGAAAACAAATGAAACTACACATGGAAATCCTTCAAAGCTTGAGTATACTCTATAGTGTATCTAATAACGCTTATTCTCTCGTCTTTTCTCTCATATATTTAGCTGCATGCCCTATACCTAAAAGAACATGTTTATAATTAATGTCCCCATTACCCTAAAAATAATTCAAAATACACACAGGATAAGCGAAATATATAACATTTACCCAAGTCAGTTATTTATAACACATAAAACGCTGACTTTCGGGCTAGCGTCGGTCCATGTTTCGGATTGGGGGCAAAATTAAGAAAAAATGTTAAAACTTTTCGGCGCGCTCTTTTTATGCCATGTTTAATGGTTTTATGGTGCTTTCCAATGCTTTTTGAAACATATTTTTGCATTGCATTATGAATTTTACAAGTTGTCAAAACTTCATTGGGGGGGGGGGGCGGGGCAAATCGGATATGTTTGGCCCTCCCCCCCCCCGACATATTCATTTGTGTGGCGACGCCCCTGCCCACCCCTCCCCCAGGATCCACACTGCTCTAATTGGAATGAAGTGAACATCGTATTACCAATGAGGACACACTCATATGTACCAGGTAAAAAGGGGAGTTTTCATAGGGTGGATTTGGAGCAATTATGTAATGTGGCAAGACAAAATAAGTGTTTTACGGGTACATTTGTTATATATAGGCCATATACTAATCAATCAGTAAAACAGTCTATAAACAAAATCTTAACGCGCGGTATTTATCGGAATATTTTTCTTGTTAATGAATGAATGAATGAATGAATGAATGAATGAATGAATGAATGAATGAATGAATAAATGAATGAATGAATGAACGTATGAATGAATGAATGAATAAATAAATTAATTAATGGATGGATGAATGAATGAATGAATGAATAAATGAATGAATGAATGAATGTACGTATGAATGAACGAACGAATGAATGAATGAATAAATGAATGAATGATTTAATTAATTACTTAATTAATGTATGGATGAATGAATGAATAAATGAATGATTGAATTAACTAATTAATGGATGGATGAATGAATGAATGGATGAATGAATGAATGTACGTGTGAATGAATGATTGAATGAATTGATTAATTAATGGGTGGATGAATGAATGAATGTATGTATGTATGAATGAACAAATGAATAAATGAATGAATGAATAATGAATGAATAATGGATGAATGAATGAATGAATGAATAAATGAATGAATGATTTCATTAATTAATTAATGTATGGATGAATGAATGAATGAATAAATGAATGATTGAATTAATTAATTAATGGATGGATGAATGAATGAATGGATGAATGAATATACGAATGAATGACTGACTGAATGAATTAATTATTTAATGGATGGGTGAATGAATGAATGAATGGATGAATGAATGGATGAATTAATTGAATGAATGAATGAATGAATGAATGTACTTATGAATGAATTAATGAATTAATGGATGAATGAATGAATGAATGACTGTACGAAGGAATAAATGAATGAATGAATGAATGAATTAATGGATAGATGAATGAATGAATGTACGTATGAATGAATGAATGAATTAATTAATTAATGGATGAATGAATGAATGAATGAATGAATGAATAAATGAATGAATGTACGTGTGAATGAATGATTGAATGAATGAATGAATAAATAAATGAATGAATTAATTAATTAATGTATGGATGAATGAATGAATGAATGAATGAATGAATGAATGAATAATGAATGATTGAATTAATTAATTAATGGATGGATGAATGAATGAAGGGATGAATGAATGTATGAATGAATGACTGAATGAAATAATTAATTAATGGATGGATGAATGAATGAATGAATAAATGAATGAATTAATTAATGGATGGATGGATGGATGAATGAATGAATGAATGAATGAATGAATGGATGAATGAATGAATGAATGAATGAATAATTGAATGAATGATTGCGGAGGATGACTGAGTTTCGACGGGATTGATTATAATCTAGGTAAAATAGATTATTAATTTTTTATGAAGACCGTGATAAGGATCAGGAAAACATGACCTAAAAGATTGAACTTGACCTATTCAAGACACCATATAACATTGTGGAAGCCTTCAGCCTTCCGGTTGCTAAACGGATTTCTCCCTCCGTTGTTAAGCAAAATTAATTGGATTACGTAACAGGACGCCGTGGACATTGCACAGAATCAAGTAAACTCCAGAAAAGGTCGAATTTTAAAAAGTCCGTGTATAAAAATGATTCGCTTTTTTTTTCAAAGTTTCGTGTACACACAGGTTGTGGAAAGTGTGAATTGTATCGTAGTGAAAAAAATCAGGAAAATCGATGCACAAATTTCTGAGTTATGCACATGAAAGTCTGACCTCCAAAATGATTCGGTTTCATTACAGAAGTACGTCTTTTAATGGACATTATTTGATTTCTCTGGTCATTTGTACAAGTTAAAACTTCCACATCGTGTTAGACACGAATGTTTTGTAGATACATTCCAAATTTCAGGTCAAGATGATTTTGCAAATGCTCGTGTTACAGCTCTTACTGTCGCTAAGGCGAATAGATTTTGTTGGAATGTGTTTGACAACGTAGACCTCACCGGGGAGCCTGCCTTTTCTTTTACGCGGGATGCATTGCGCTTTCGCATA
>JZLH01S0453323.1:31398-43691 GCA_001188425.1 Eucidaris tribuloides | reverse complement strand
GGTCCAAAGTAGTTCAGATGGGTGAACCTCAAAATTATGTGTTATATTACTTTGCCCATTTACATGTACTATTACGAATGAAAAATCATAGACTTTCTTATAAGAAATAATTATATTTCGTTACACTATATATAACAAATTGTGATATGTGCTTGTGTTATTCTTGTCAAGTATTGTATGTGTCTATGTAATTCATTTATGTATCAATATGAATTATTAATAAATACAGGAAATAATCTGCCCAAACAACCAAACAAATGGAATACGATTGCCCCAAATTTCCAAGAGGGAATTCAATATGGCTACTTATGTTGAGAAGAATTATAGACACCGTAGTATTTATGTAGTAGATCTGAAATGGGTTAGGAATATGAAGCAATTCGATACTTGAATCATTTCAATACCTATTACAAAAGAATTTGGGACGTCTAAAAACCTGTAACTCAGCGACATAATACAAACTATGAGTATTTTGATCTATTTCCATATTTTTTTTCTATACGTTATTTACCAATCGCTTGTTCATTATTGACCAATAGCTAGTTTCTTCCGTTAGGAGTGCAATACAAAAAGCAGATGAAGAATGCAAAACCATAAAAAATGACAAAATATGATAGACTTGACGAAAACAAAATTTCAAAATACTATAGATGTGCTTTCCAGACGGCAACAAATCAAACACCTCTATGATAAACGTAGGTATTTGCAACTTCTGACAGTTGCCTTTTAAATCTTTGTAAAACTTATAGATCTACTGGATTATTGTAATTCCCAAAGTATGACGTTTCTGCGACAGATTACTTGAGTGATCTTTTGTAATTGTTCATCCAGCCATCATGATATATCAGGGCCATTTTAACGGGTGTATCATCTGAGTATACAATATAACCCCAATAGTCGATTTAAATAGGTCGATTCCATTCATCTCTTTAGTCTACTTGCAATTTAATCATAATACATAAATCTTGAGTAGTAATTTCAAATAAGTTTTGCTGAATAGTCCTATTGATTTGCAGTTTTTTTTTCCAGAAGGTTGTTCCTTGTTGTGTGTATGTGTATGTGTGTGTTTGTGTGTGTGTGTGTGTGTGTTTGGGTTGGTGTTGTGTGTGTTTTTTCGGGGGGGGGGGGCTTTTTCTGTTTCTACTCTGTTGTTATCCCAGATCTATGCATAGCTACTTTGAACTAAAAGATATGTCATCTGTTGTGAACAAACGGCTATTCTTATAGGATTGGCAAAACATACCATTAATTGTTTTGACTTTCAAAGGAGTGAAACCATAAGACTTGATGATCAAAGCTTACCAGGTTTGAAACGTGTAAAAGTGAAGTTGGACCTCCATGTGCCGGTGTCACATATCCGGCCAGTAAACATGGTAAATTGAATCCCTGTTCAATCGGCGGAATTTGGCCAGGAGATTGGATCCCCGGAATCACCCTAACCCTAACCCCAAACCCCAACCCTAACCCTAACCCTAACCCTAGATTCGTTCCCAAGGAACCAATCGGCGCGGAGATTCGTTCCCCCGGATCCAGGAACGAAAATTCTGCTACACCGGCTCTATATACTGCGCAGAGGTGGGTCGACTCTAAAAAGCTCAGCTTCGAAACTCGGACAACTTGGACAAATGGTCCACGTTGATCTTATTCAAATTTATACAAACAAAAATATATAGATTATATACCTTGAACACTCTATTTTATATATCTTTCTTTGTCTGGATCAAATCTCGGCAAAACCATTGTAAAGCATGGGCGGTATCCTCTGCCAACGAGATGGGACCACGCCCCTTCTTTATCCTAGATTTTTTTTTCCGTGGGAAGGTCGTCCCCTTGAAATATTGAGAACTTACGTCAGGATTTTCCTCAGAATTACGAAGCGGGATTGTAATTTGCTTTTGAAGAGAATTGCACGAACGATAAATTTGTAAGTACAAAGAAAATCGAAATCACTACCAGATTGTCGCTAGCATTTCGTCTTCCTTATAATGGCATGATTTTTGTTTTATGTTGCAACTAACATTTTCATTGATTATCTTTTTAAGCAAGTAATTTCTTGCACCCACACACATACACACACGCACAAACACATACATACACATACATACATAAACACACACATATACACATACAGACATATTAAAAACACACACACACAAAACACACACATACACACAAATACACAAAATACAAACACACACACACACACACACACACACACACACACACACACACACACACACACACAACAACAGCACGACACAACAGCCCCAACACACACACACACTACTATGTCATTATGTAGACATACTGTTCTGTTCTCTCCTTCCCATTTGGTGATATTGTTTTCTTTGATGTAGTTTTTTTTTCGGGGGGGGGGGTATATTTGTTTTATTCTTGCTCAACACTAATTCCCGAATATTATCTGGCACTCGTCAATATCAATACTCAATATTCAATATTTACCGTGAAAGAAAATAGCGAGACAGGAAATAAAATCCATGGGATTCTACATCTCAATCTAATTCTACATTTACCAAAAGAAAAGCAATGTTATGTATTTTAAAATAACTTTTCATTAACATACCTTACAAATTCATTCTCACATTATCAACTATTAGATTCGATTAAATATGACATTTGACTTAAGTAGTCATATTGGCATGACTGGACGGACAGACGCAACAACATCACAACCCTGCAACAATGTAATTCTACTTCAAGTCAGACACCGCTCTATACCAGCTTTAACCCACCATTTAAATAACTCGAAATGTTGTATTATTACATTAATATCTCGAAGGAAAAGTATCCACACTCGTTTAAAAGTAAACATATTAGTGTCATTATCAAACTGTTTAAAGCTGAAATAAAAATAGGCTGATAAAACCGTCTTACATTGTTTAAAGGTTTGGATCGTCACTGGTAAAGAGTGTTGTAATATCCAATTTTGGTGTCAACATTTTACACGTTAATATAGCCACAGGTGAAATTAGTTTTGATCTGACTGAACATTACCATGAAATTATCCATAGTGCTCCCTAAACAAAGTATTTTAATGTGAATTAAGATGTTGTTTGAGTTAATAAATGCTATGTCTAGTAAGGTCACAGAGATCCACTTAACATGAGGAGATTTGTCAAGATCCTAGAGTATGTCATTTATTTTCAGAATAATAGTTTTTCACTTGAAATAAGGAGTAAACTTGCGGGGATTCATTTCTATACATGCATATTACATGGGATGAAATATTTTGTTTGTATCCAGAAATCATACACATACTGTATACATATACTCCAAGACCCTGTAAAGTTAAATGTTTCAGTAACGTTGGTATTCGCTTGACTTCAAATCTTTCTTTTTATAACTCCCTTTTGAAATCATTCAAACTAGTAATGATAGTTATTACTATTTATATACTTTTTATTTTTATTCACACTTTCCATAAACAAGGAAATCCCTTCAGTTCACTATACAAACAGTTAAACTGTAAACTGATATACATAAAATATTAATCTTATAATAAACCAAAATACAAATTATCAAGAAAGAAGAACATAGCAAACAAACTATACCTAATATATAAGTGGTGAAAATTAAGCAAGTAGGCATTCTCATATTAAATCAATTTCGAATTGAATCGTGATTCTAATTAAAATTAAAATGCCATACATCCACATATGGGGGAAATAAAAAACCAAACACATATTACTGCAGTATCGCAAGCACTTAAATGCATAATTTGTATTCATTTCATTTAAATTATATAAATTTCATGTTAGATATTCATTTTTAAATTACTATTTCAGCAGGTATACAAAATACGTTTTAGAAGAAATATAAAACAGATTCAATATCAATCAAGTCTATTACAAACATACGATAATTTATTTGCAATAACTATTTCAACAAGGTATACAAAATAATTAATAATTAACGTTTTCAATAGAAATACCAAACAGATTCAAAATCGATCAATGTTATATCATAGATTGGTTCTATAAATAACTAATTAACATACCAAGATGACGAAATACCAAATACATTTACAATCAATGTAGTTTATGACATGTATTGGTAATTTCAAGGTTGTGGATGAATTAAAGACAAAAATTGTTTTGAAAAGGAAAAAGAAATAATAAACATTGAAAATCGCTTAGATGAAACGTCCAATTGTCATTGGTCGGTAGTTCCAGAAGTCATTTTTTCATTGACATCAATTTAGCAGTATACCTTTCAGACCATTTTAATTTTTCTTAAATGTCGCTACCTGTTCAAATCCTTCATATAATTCCGCCGACCGTGTTTTCCTGCCTGTAATAAAGCCAACATTTGAAACGTCTCCTCTTAGACGGATGAAGTCTACTCTCTGTCATACACACACGGAAATCCGAGCAAAATACGGGCAATAAATCATGCGAGTCGTCCCATAATTCATTTGTATCGCCCTGTATGACGTTTCCGGCGTTTTCATACAAGTAATTAAATACCCTCTCATGGCCAATTACGCACAATTATGACATCTTACATCCCCCCGTGAACATAAAGCAAATATAATTACGATTAGACACGCACGGTCTACAAATACGGTGTCATTTTTATAATCAGACATGTTTGATATACTCTAAATTTGCGACAGGAAAGTCTGCAGGTTGTCATATTTGCTTCAAAATCAAGTCAAATATATTTTCTGTATTATGCTGCCTGGGCTTGAGCTGTGATTATCTTATAACAACGCCATCAATCTTAGATAATGAATTTTTAGTCCGTTTGGATGAAGGATGAAAAGAAATTGTTGTAATAAAGTGGAGAAATTGCTGGTGTCTTCGGTGAAATTACATACCCCCTTTTCTTGACTCTGAAGCTAACTGTGAATTCATTTCAAATCGTTGTAGAAACCTTATTATCATCGCCGAGCTGGTTCCGTTATACCGCGAAAGAATCCTTTTACTTGTGGTTGGAAGTAGGAATATGCGTCCCTGGGCAGACTCAGTCCCCTATTAACGACATAAATACTTGAAAGATATTAATGTAATCAAACTACAATTCAAATGTTTGTAATCGTAAACTTTGTATGAAGTAACGTTTTGAACTGGTAGACATTCATATTCATATCATACATGAAACATATTTCGACGATTTGGATTTTCTTGTTTTCAGCATCTTACTAGGTTATGTTTTTCTGAAATTCCCCCTAAAGGAAACTCAGGTGTTTGAATGAATTGCCCCGAGAGACGATGCCGAGAGACGAGTATATGTTATATATTATCGAGTTTGAGATGATTGAGTTTATTTTCATCTTTTTAAAGATTAGGCTTTATTTTTGATATTTTTAGCAATTAGAATACAGCTAAATAACTGCTCATAGAGAATTTGAAAGGTGATTGAGTGGAAACTAAAGTAAATTGAAAGCAAAAAAATAGTAAACAATTACTGAGTATACCTTGAACAGGGCTCTTAATAATCAAGGGTAGATCGCCATTTACTTGTGAACACGCACACACACACACACACACACACACACACACACACACACACACACACACACACACACACACACACACAACAACACACACACACACACACACACACACACACACACACACACACACACACACACACACACACACACACACACACACACACACACACACACACACACACACACACACACACACACACACACACACACACACACACACACACACACACACACACACACACACACACTACACACACAGACACACACACACACACACACACACAACTACACACACACACACACACACACACACACACACACACACACACACACACACACACACACACACACACACACACACACACACACACACACACACACACACACACACACACACACACACACACACACAAACACACACACACACATATGGAGCTATGATTTTAAATCAAATTAAGAGGTTGATATTTCCCATTCCCTTCAAACAACCTGTTGAAGGTTGTGAGTTCGGTTCCCTACAGTTATAAGTGTGTATGTTGAACAAAATATAACTGTAATGTATTACTATGAAATTTGATTTTCACCAAGACTTCCTCAACAAAATTTTGATGATAGCTTTGATATTTCAAACATAAAATATTTCAAATAGACAATACTTGCCGAAGAAAAAAGACATATTTTAACAGTGGACACTTGTCACTGCGACACTATACTCGACGCCACGCTAGTAGTAAAGTGAGTGGGTAAGGCGCTGTGGCTCTCTCTCTCTCTCATGGTTTTTATCTTATCTCATCGCTTCATCAGAATGATGGGGTTTCTCTCCTCTCGCTGCTGCCGCAGCAGAGGCTTGGAGATGCGACATGGAAGAAAACAAGAAGAAAAATAGAAATAAACACTATACGCAGAGAGGATTTTGACTCGAGAGTAAATGGAACTTTTTGTCGAGTTTTTTCCCTCTATCTCTTCTTCTTTCTGAAGGCTACACGCGCGACTGACAGGGCATTAAAGTGATGTTAGAAAATGGGGCATCAAAGCTGAGAAGATGAGGAATATATATAGACGCGAGGATGAAGGAGAAGATGAAGATGGTATGCCAGGGAGAAAGGGGAAAAAAGAGTTGGGACTCAGGTGATGGTGGTAATATAGGAACATCACAGATAGAGAGATCTAGATCAGTTTATGTGTGTATTTCATGACGGTTTTCCTTTCATTTTACTGGCGCCCGATGGCTACAAATCTTGATTTGCAATTAACGATTTTCGATGTCAATTCTGTTGTCTTTAAGTGGAAATTATGATGGTGTGGTGATGGGTTCTGGATATGATGATGGCAATTTGGATAGCAAATGGCATCTATACGATTAGAGGTTGTTTTTTTCTTATTTTACTGGTGAGGTAAACAGGGAGGCCTATGTTTCAATGAACGTGTTTTGTGTGTAGTCTATGTTATTATTACCTGTCAAATACAAGGAATAATGGGAAGTATATGAGAAATTGCATTCGGTCAAATTTTTCGCAAATAATTTGAAAATTAGCAAATATATATAGTATTTTAGCAGTAGTTGTTTCGATGAAATAACAAAATGAAAACCGTTGTCGGCCATTAATTAATGTGTGCATTTAAATGTGTAGCGACTTATAGAACAATAGCAGTCAGCAGTAGATAATGGTAGTAATAAGCAGTAGTAGCCAATAGTAGCAGTTAGTACTGTTGTATAGTATGATGAAAGTAAGTAAAAGGTAGTAGTAATAAAATGTTTAGTACAATAAAAGTAGGCATCGTAGTTGCAACAGTACTAGTAGATATAATACAGTACCAGTGTGGTTAAAGTAGTAGTATGTAGAGCGGAAGTATAGTACAGTAGTAGTAGTAGTAAGTAGTAGTAGTAGTAGTAGTAGTAGTAGTAAGTATAGTAGTAGTTGTAGTAGTAGTAGCAGTAGAGATAGTACAGCAGTAATTAAGCGTAGGAGTAGTAAGTAAAATTAGCATGGTAGGAGTAGTAGTAGTAGTTGTAGTAGTAGTAGTAGTAGTAGTAGTTAGTGCTCACAGAAAGTATAAGTAGAAGTATAGTAATAGCAGTTAGTAGTAGTAGTAGTAGTAGCAATAGTAGGCAGTAGCAGCAGTAGTAAAGTAAGTTTACGTGGGCTGGTAAAAGTATAAGTAGTCAGTAGTAGATAGTAGCATGTAGTATAGTAGTAGTAGTAGTAGTAGTAGATAGTCGTCAAATATGTTCACCAACGTCATGTTTGAAAAGAAGAGAAGAAATAAAACAATGCATACACAATTGAGGTAAATTGTAAATGCTACTAATCGTTTATGCCATCACATAGTAATAACGAAACTTATATTTAACGGCGCGTGATATAGATTTAATTATTGTTAACAAGACACGTGCACGTAAAGAATGTAGCGATTTCAGCTTGCAATTTAGGCATAAAATCTAGAGATAATATGAATACGATTAAGAACTTTATCAGCCCGCTCTGTAATATTCGTTGGGTCGATGTATTCGAGTACAGACACTAATTGCAGAAAATTGACAATAAATTCCTTCAACCTGTTTCTTTCAACACTTGTGTTTTGACGGTCTAGCTTGTAATTCCCACGCTATAGACCTCAGCAACGTCCAAACGTATTATCGATAAGCCGCAGTACGATGCATTGTGAAAACACACAACCGAAAAGTTTGAAACAGAAAGAAAATTGACGCGCACGTCAATTGAGTCCAATCATGTCGCAATTTTCTCTCGTGAGTTTCAGAATAATGGAGTCCATATTGCATAAATTGATGAGAATAGTCAAGTCGCAAATCCGACGTAATATAATATATAGGTCAACGACAATGACTTACTTTCGTCTCTTCATCTTCTTCTTCTTCTTCTTCTTCTTCTTCTTCTTCTCTTCTTCTTCTTTCTTCTTCTCTTCTTCTTCTTTCTTCTTCTCTTTTTTTTTCTTCTTCTTCTTCTTCTCTGTTTCCTCTCCTTCTCCTTTTTCTCTTCTTGTTCTTCATCTTGTATTCCCTTTTCTTTCTTCTCAATGTAGTGCTTCATTCTAACCCAGTGGTCTTTTATAATCGCTGCGATACTTAGGTACTGACTTTCTAACAAATACCAATTTTTTACAAAAGGAGACCCATGTCTCATCTTTTGCCCCTCTACATCTGCAAGTTTCATGTGTCTTCATTTACTGTGAGGAACTTATCCATTTGGGCGCACAAATGAAATACCCACTGGTTTCAGAAGAGAGAGTGTGTTAATGTGTGCCTCGGTGCCGTTTGTTTCACCTTGCAAGACGTTGAGAAAAAAATCTGAAGTGTGTTTCCAGGTACTATATGTTACCGCAAAAAGTGACTGTATACATATTTTAACCACTTGCAAGCGATGCGTGACTACTACACAGCGCAAAAGTCCCACTGGTACGAAGAGGCCAAGGAGTCTAATCTTCGAAATTAATTTCTGTTAGCTTTGTCATGTTGTTGCTCAATTACAAACATGACAAACAACTCTTAGAGTTATGTCCATAAAAATTACAAAATAAATGGTGACGGCAGTCTAAAAGCATACTTTCATTCGAATTTGTATTCATTGAATTTGTAATATAGGCAGTCAGTTTCTGCACATTCTCAGTAACGTTTTTCATGCATAACGTTTCTAGGTGGCAAATAAAGAAAATTGTGTGACATACACAGGCTAAACCGTAGTACCCAAGACGCCTAATACAGTTCATATAGACGCCTCATTACAGGTACACGCCGGCCATCAATACGAAGTGAAACCAAGCAACTGACTATTATAGGCAGAGATGTATCTTTGAGCAATGAAATGAAATGTGAAGAGAATGAAGGAAGCTTAAATGTTACTAAACATTTCCCTCAAGTACCAGAGTAATAATCAATTATACATGCATATCTGTCATCCAAATAAGTAAATTATTTTCATTTCATCACGGAATTAAAGACATGAGATGTCTGTTTGGTTATATAGATGGCACTTCAGGTATCAATATCATGATTACTAACAGTACATACAAACACAAGACAAGACTTCACAGGTTTTCATGATTAAGCTTCAAATTATGCTATAGTAAAACCTGTCTAGCCGTGGCGCACCAAAGTGAAACAAGAAAGTGCGCCTTTATTAGATAAGCGCTGCTATAAACAGGTTAAAGTTAGTGAATGATGGGATAAACACTTTGAAAATGCCCCTGAAGAACCAAATGAGTTGAAATGTATACCAATCTTACCAACTAAACTGAGGGATCGCCCAGACTGGAAGGATTTGTCTCTAATCTGTTTACTTAAGGAGAATCAAGCATGAACATACTAGTATTTTATTTTTCTGGGTAGATCAAAATAAGACGCCTAGAAACCACACAGCAAGTTTTGCCTGCCACGAGGGACAATAAACATTATTATTCTAGAATGAGTCACAGTTTGACTACAAGATTTTCACAGGATATCCTGGCATAGTTCTACTTGATCTAGCATACTTTCAGACCAAGTGAGGACTACGCCCCCCAATTCATGTCATTTACCTTAATATACACATAATTTGTTTGCAGGAAAATGAAACCTGTGGCCACTATAATCAGGTTGACTGCTAGCAGTGAGGGGCCACTAAGACAGATTTGACTGCATAATCTCCTATCTCAGCTAATTAATTGCACAATACAAATAAATCTTTAGGCTTATTAGCATAAACTATTCTGCTGGAAATCATGTCTGTGGCTCTACGGTTTTGAGTGTTTCCACCGTGGCATTGCTGAGGAAACGCTACGGTGCACCCTTAGGACCGTGGTTCGCTAAGTGCCCTTCTTCTGCACACTGAAAACACAAACACAGAAAAAAAATCATAAAAATGTTATAATGTTCACATACACAAAGAATACTTTCTACTGAGTGGTATAAGATTGTGTAGATTTATTATTTTTTGTGGTATAAAAAGTTAGAAGTAAGTGGATTTTTAAAACATGTTAACATAGTAAGAACAGCGCCTCCCACTAAGATTATCATGTAGCTGGGTTTGGGGGGAAAATTTCCCTAAATTCTATCATTTTCATCACATACTTTGTGAATGGAGAAAGAAGCATATCCTCCAAAATGTTTATGATATGTATGACTTGAAATATACAATTCACAAAATTCACATAACTTGGCAACCGCTTCAAAGTTATTTCAATAAAAGTAAACACTTTATATAAGGGTAAGGTATATTTATCAATAGTTTTTACGAATAGCAGCAATTTTTCTAACATTGCAGCATGTTAAGGGGTTCAGCTGTTAAAAGTTGACGAATACAACTATTAATTTGAGATATGGTGTCACAAACGGCAACCACAAATGCATTCATGGCATTGAATACAGCATGCACCATGTTTTCATGTAGTAACAAGACAGTAACGCAAAGCATAGCCATCGCCCGTACGTGGGTAGCCAATAGGCTATTAACACTTATTTAATAAGCTTTGCACACTTGTCTCTTGGCCTACGAATCCAAAATCATACTTAGGCTGTAGTTTTGATACATGTACCTCATACTACAATGTCCATAAAAATCTTCAGCATTACTAAGTGTTATGAAAGGAACCATATTGCGAATATCCCCATTACCACCTTAAATAGCATTTACTAGCATTACTGACGGTAAACTTTGACCTTTTGACTACACACGCTCTGAATTGAACAGCGGGCTATATTTGATATCAATGTTACTCACAGGCCAAACTCTCATGAAAATCTATCGAAAACATAACACTAATTTACAATGAAACCATTACATGTTAACTTGTGGGGCTTTGACATGACCTTAAGCTACACACTCCAAAATTGAACTTGGCTGTATTTTGATATCATGTACTCACACACCAAATCTCTGAAATCTCTGAAAATTACTAAAGTATGAAGGAAACCAGTTTAATAGCTTTTTGGGGCTATGACCTGACTTTGAGCAAACACTCCAAAAATCGATTTGGGCTGTATTTTGATATCATGGCACCTTCATGCCAATCACAATGAAAATCGTTGAAAAATATCAAAAAGGAAACGCAGTTACATAGCTTTGGGGGCTGACTTTTGACGCTTTGCGTTACACATTCCGAAAATCGAACTTGGGGCCTGTATTTGATATCATGTACCTTCAAACGCAAATCTCAATAAATCTATGAAAATTACAAGTTATTGAACGAAACCAGTTAGCTGCTTTTGGGGCTATGACCTTGACCTGCGATTTAACACTATCCGAAATCAAACTTGGCTCGTATTATTGCTATCATGTACCTTCATTACCATATCTCATAAAATCGATCAAATCATTACAAAGTACGAATGGAAACCAAGTGTTTCGGACGGACGGATGGCGCGTTTCTATATCCCCTCCGACTATCGTCAGCGAGGGATAAATACTACATACATATACATGTAGCCCAAACCGGCATAATTGTATTACATTAACCAATGTTATGTGTATTGCACTAAAAATTATGGCAACATATTTGTGTGCTTTAATTTGGTTATTTTAGAACATTGCCAAATTTTCATATAAAGACATCAATACATTCACAAAAAATGACTGGGCAATGGGCAACATATGGTATCCTAATTTTAACTTGAAACATGTGACAGTAATCCAGTGACGAGTGCCCAGGTCCTCTCGTGTAATCCTGTTGATTCTGCATGTCCCGCTCCCGTACGCCAGGTGGCCTGGGGTTACTGTGTTGCTGCGCATTGGTCTGATTTACCCAAGGCACAACTTTGATACCGCTGTTACTACTGAAAGAAAATGGATATCAAGTATAATATCTTACACGTGCCAATGAT
>JZLH01S0453323.1:0-15713 GCA_001188425.1 Eucidaris tribuloides | reverse complement strand
AACTAACAACTACACCAGAATCAGTAACTGCACCAGAAGCTACTACACTGGAACTAACAACTACACCAGAACCAACAACTACACCAGAAGCTAATACAGTGGAACTAACAACTACATCAGAACCAACAACTGCACCAGAAGCTACTACACTGGAAATATCAACTACACCGGAACCAACAACAGCACCAGAAGCCACTACACTGGAACTAACAAGTATACCAGAACCAACAACTGCACCGGAACCAACAACTACACCGGAACCAACAGCTGCACCAGAAGCTACTACACTGGAACCAATAACTACACCGGAACCAACAACTACACCGGAACCAACAACTGCACCAGAAGCTACTACACTGGAACCAGCAACTACACCGGAACCAACAACTACACCAGAAACTACTACACTGGAACCAACAACTGCACCCGAAGCTACTACACTGGGACCAGAAGCTACTACACTGGAACTAACAACTACAGCGAAACCAACAACTGCACCAGAAGCTACTACACTAGAACCAACAACTACGCCGGAAACAGCAACTACAAGGGAACCTACTGCAGAACTAACTTCTACATTAGGACCAACTACTACATTGCAACCAACAACTACACTGGTACCAACTACTTCACCAGGGCCAACTACTACACTAGACCCAACTACTACACCAGAATCAACTACTACATCAGAGCCAACCATTCCACCAAGTTCTACTACTATGACGCGTATGTACTGTATTTTGTTTTTGTCAGAAACATTTCTTAATCGAAAATGTCTATATTCGAGTTTAACGTCGTTGTCGCAATAAATATTGTATATCACATAAATAATGTGTGAATACAATGACCCCAGTCTATGATAGTTACCTGTATGAATAATATTTTTTTCCTTCTACACTGCGAAAATGTTGGTGTAAAATTTAATTGACAGCCTTAGTGTCGTCTTATACAGATACTAGATGTGGTGTCGAATTTCAGCAACCTGGGTAATGTTTAAACGTCCAAAGAATTATTCAAACACGAACAGTATTACTGTGAACGAAAAGGGGTATTAAAACTCAACACTATTCTGGTATCTTTATAAAACCCTACGTGTAGAATTTAACTCCGTAGCCTTAGTATGACTTCACTTATATATTTAGCCATAGTTGCATTTCTGTACGTAGTAAATAAATAATTTACTAATAAACATGATACTGACATTAACATTGCCCGTGTACTCTCAATGGAATTTTACATGTATCTTTTAATACGCCGCATATTTTTATGATTGTACTTCAGCAAAACCAAACCAATAATGACATATTTATAATCCAATATAATGATAATTATATAAATGGTATTATACATTGCTATATATTCAATATATTTACCAAATAGATTATTTTGTACCAGTTATTCTGCACACTAAGTAAAATAGGTTCACCTTGGCACCTTTAAAGGTGCAGACCAATGTCACACCGGGAGCACCTTTATGGGTGCAACTTTGCACCTTTCAGACCTTTAAAGGTGCAAAGTTGCACCTTAAAATGTGCACCCAGTGTGAAAGGTGCAAGGTTGCACCCGTAAAGGTGCTCCCAGTGTGACACTGCTAAAGGTGTAAAGTTGAACATATTTTTCTTAGTATGTGTGTGTATCTTTCCGTATCATTAAATACTTATTATTAACTTTGACAGCCAAACGCGAATGTATCTTCAACAATGTTCCAAGCAAGACCAACGCGTTGTGTGAGCCCGGAGTTTTTCCACACGGTACTGCGATAACAGGGTGTATCTGTACCAGTGGTTACCAACTGCAACATACAGACATTACCTGTAACGACCAAGTCTTTTTACCAGCTGTGCCACGTTGCGTGGGTGAGTTGTGTACATACGCGTATCGGGGGGGGGGGGGTGCTTTTGCTTGTTCAAACACCCAATTTTGGCAAAAGGGTTGTTAACACCCCCAAACACCCTCTTTTTCCGAAAACATCCAATTTTCTGTGAAAAAGAGGTTGTTTGGAGGTGTTTTAAACCTTTGGGTGCTAATGCTACATCTGTGCACAATCATACAATTAAATTGAACAGTCGTAATAATTATTTTTCGGCTTCACCTTTGTGTAAGAGACACTAAAAATAGCTAGTGTGCTTAAGAAACATTTATAGAAAAAAATTTCCATTTTTAGTACCGCAATAAAAAAAATCAAAATTAAAAGAAAATATAAAAAAGGACAATTGCTATCATTATACCCTGAAAATAAATTCCGCGTGGAAAGAGTTTGACCCCGTTACAAACAAGATAGTCATGATAGTAGGGGGACTTTGTTAAAAAAAATAGTTATTTTATGAAGTTCATGTTAATTTTGGCAACATGTATAAACGTATTGGAACCAGTGGATCTGACTCTTTAGAAAAACGATGTTCCCCATTTTCCATTGACCTTTGGTGACCTTAACACAAGGTCAAAAGTCAAAGTTGTCATTGATCGTCTTAAGTTTATCGACCTTGGTTTCAAAATGTGGCAAATTTCACAAGGAACATGTGTTGTGGCATTTATTTTATTTGACCTTTCGTGTTTT
This sequence comes from Eucidaris tribuloides, assembly GCA_001188425.1. NCBI lineage: Eukaryota > Metazoa > Echinodermata > Echinoidea > Cidaroida > Cidaridae > Eucidaris > Eucidaris tribuloides. The sequence goes on along the minus strand of JZLH01S0453323.1, from coordinate 13,156 downwards.
TGTTATATGCAAATAACCTAATTACAGACAATTATATGCATAAATTTGCCTTTATTCAGACTAGCCCAAGCTAAAGACCACGGACCTTTTTTGCGATTTTTTTTACGGATTCTAGTCAATTCGAGGTTGCTGATTCCAAATCTGATGGGTGCCAGACCCAAAAACTTGAGCGGTTTTGGAAGTGATGATGATGATGATAATAAATAATTATTAAAAAGAAGAAGAAGAGGAGGTAGAAGAAGAAGGTGGAGATACATTATCAAGGATCAGATTGATTTTCACATCTCACAAATTAATTATATGTCTGTTGATCTTCATCGTAGTGCTGGTTTTCGTTAGTTCATTTAATTTTTATCTTAAAATTTTGATGTTGTTTTGAAATTGTAATTTTGTCATTTTTGTTGTACGTAGATTTGTTTTATCTTTGTTAATATCTCTTACGGACTAGCTGACTTAAAAAGCCTACGGTTGATGGCAAGTATTTTATCCGTGTTTAAATGAAACAAAAAACGTACAAAAACCTGTTCGTTATGCTAAAACTCTGCAGCCATGGACAAATACGCACTGTTCAGAAAACGAAAAGGCAATATTGAACTTTTGCCAAATTCAGTAAACAATCTCAAAGTCAGAAATGCACCATCTTGACTCTGCATATGGGGGTTGTGTCAGTAAACATGCTAGACATACCGTTTCTAACCATAACAATCCTCTCCTTTTAGTAGCAAAGCGCTTATTCTCACTTTCACGTCAGTGCAGATTGGGCTTTTCCGAGTCCTGTCGTTATGACAACAAAGCGGGTTTTCCCCAAATCTCCCGGGAAATCTCCACTTCACGTGAACCTAGGGCAAGGTCAACGTTATGGGAAACAATAAATTGTAGAAATCACACAACACAGATGTTGTAGTGATTTCCATGGTAACGATCTCATAGTGACATGGGCGCAAATCCAGGGGAACGGGGGACATGTCCCCCCCCCCCCCACGTTTTTGAAATTTTACATAACCTAGTATATTACAAGAGTGTGGTGTCCCCAATGGGCGTCCCCCCACATTTCTAAATGGATTTGCATCAATGCGTACTGACAAAGTGTTCAAGACAAGCTCCCCCAACGTCCAATATTTTGTAAGCCTATTGCACAAGAAGATCTACTCCGTGCTAGCGTATTTATCGTCTTGTACTGTCAATCTATATAAAATATAAATAACATATAATTCGTCCTTCATTCGTTCTTTCTCGATTAATCAATTTTCCTTATTGCATCGGTTCTTTCTTCATTCATCTTTCTTTCTGTCCTTCTATCTTTATTCCTTTCTTTTTTTTCTCTCTCTCTCTCTCTTTGATATAGTTATGTCAATTGATCATTCAATTTACCTACTGTTATTCATTGATGATTTATTTCACCTTTACTGAATTGTTTATTCATTTTTGCCAAGCGACCCTACACCTGACACATTGACCGTCTCACCGTAATTTTTTTTAAGTGATCCATGGTTAACCCTAAAAAGCCGAAGCTACATTATTTTTGGCTCTCCGTGGCTCAAGGGGGGCACATTGTGCCCCCCTCTCTAAAATCTTTATTTTTTAACAATCACTCTCAAATCTGGCACACATGTAAAACAACTCAAAGTTTACAAGATGAAATTGTTAAAATTTCTCAAGGTTACCACATGGGGGCGCTATTTACCATAATATGATGAAATACACAGAAAAAATGGGATTTTGTTGGATATTTCTAAATTTTCGTCTTAAACATCCTATCAATACATTCAAAAGTGATTAATTTGTCAATAATTATACAGGATCACATATTTGTAGATAGAAAAAGAGTAGTTTGAGTAAACTTTTGACCATTTTGAGTTCATATTTTGTGTTACCATACATGCAGTGATAATGTATGCACATAGGCACGTATTACTTTGCACGGTTGGTTGTACCAAAGAATAAGAATAACAAGGATAAATGCAATTTTATATTATTCTGGTGTATCTTTTTGATGGAATTACACTTTGATATACCTATTCTTGTATATTATGATAATAAATAATAGAAAATAAAGGGAAAATAACAAAATAATTGAATTTTTAACATTTCTTATTGTTTTATTGTTTTGGCGCCATTTTCCTTTCAAAAATGAAGAAAAACAAAAGAAATTGATTTGATATGTTTTTAAATAGAGGAAACATCAGTTTCATGTTATACATGAGCCAAAGATATGAAAAACAAGTGACAGAAACTCTTCTGTGTAGTGAAAAAAAAACAATGAAATATCAAAAATGATGCACATGACCTTCAAAATGTGGTTGCCATGGCAACATGACTTCACGAGTAACCTTTAACTATATATCTATACATGTATATCAAAATCTTTGCCATAAAATTTTAGGAAAAGTCACCAAATTTGATCAAATTTTGTTAAAAATTGTGGTCGTAGTGAAGAAAAATGTGGTAGGGGGCACATTGTGCCCCCCTTGGGCTTTTTAGGGTTAATCCGCCCATGTATTTAACTAAATGTTAATGACGTGTCGTCTTGCTTTCGTTGTTATTACATTCAGATATAGACGAGTGTGCTCTACATGAAAACATATGTGGTTCCAACGCTGTGTGTGTAAATACTCTAGGGAGTTTCAAATGCCGATGTAATCCAGGATTTGTCTTAACTGGTGCAATTGCATGTGTCGGTAAGCTTGTTTTGGGGGTATTGTTTTTATTTTTGCTTTACTTTGGTTTTGGTAACTGATATATAGTTGAGACGATAAATTGTAATCAAGAATACAGTGACAACATTTTCATAGTTATGCGGTGGTCCATGTTTAAAAAAAAGAAAGTGAAAGGAAGCAAGCTTTTCCATAACTTCTCGGAAAAAATATGATTGTAATTAAAATTATAATTATAATTTATAATCTGTAAGCTTTGTAGATATTTCGATTATTTTTATGTTGAAATACGCTGGTAAGAAAAATAATTATTTCAGTAGGGAAAAATACATGTATATTACTACGGAGTATTTGATACCAAAACAATCATAGTGATTAAAAAGTCATGCTAGATTTTTTTGACGTCTGAATTACCGTGTATATCGTTTCCGATCTCAATGGTTAAATTCCATCTTCTCGAAGCTCCACTCCGCCAAAACACACAAACACACACACAAACACATACACACACACACACACACACACACACACACACACACACACACACACACACACACACACACACACACACACACACACACACACACACACACACACACACACACACACACACACACACACACACACACACACACACACACGCGTACACACGCACACGCACGCACACCAACACACACACACACATACACATATGTGTACTTTGTGTAGAGTGACTTGTAAGAACTAGGATTTTTTTCTGTATTTTCGAGGTCTTTGTTATTCGTCACTATACATGTAGCTTTAAATTTTGGTGATATCTGCTATCCATATCTTACATGTCTTATCGTAAAAAGTTATCGATGGGTCCCAAAAAGGGAATCAAAGTCGTTTTGTCACTATGATATTTTACATTTATAGTGAGCTCACACCTGTAATGGAATTACTAATGTAAAGTGGGGACTCTACCTCCTCGTTTTCTTCAATGACGGGGTGTTTATGTCCTCGGTTGTATACTTATTTCTACGAAACGGTTATATTTCACACAACCATGTCGTGGGAAAATAATACCCACGAATTTGAGAAAGTTTGACCTAACAATTTGTTGTGTACACCTCTACATGTTTAAATCTTACTTCTGAATAAGTTCCCCTTTATTTTGGGCCTTAACCAGACCTTGTTGAACATTATTCTGGAGGGCGTCTTCGCTTGTCACGAAGGCCACGGATCACAAGTGTGTGTCCTGGGAAGTCAGCCTTTACAAACGCGCACATACACACACACGCACACGCACATACACACACTCAATCGCTTCGTCTAATTTCTAAGATACATAATTTATTTGAAGCATTACCATTCAACTCATTGATTTTCACATTTGCTGCTGTCGAATCTAGCTTGTCCTATAGTATAATATACTTTTGATCATTATTATTATTATCTGTTCTTCAGACGTTGACGAATGTTCTCTATCACCCGGTCCGTGCCACGCCCAAGCCACCTGCAATAACAATAATGGCAGCTTCCTATGCACCTGCCGGATGGGATACAGTGGGGATGGTGTTAGCACCTGTATTGGTATGTTACTCCTAGAGACAGACATACTTTATCAGGACAAGTACCCCGGAGGACAACTCCAAGGGGGACAACTCCCCCAAGGGACATCTCCCCCGGAGGACAACTCCAAGGGGACAACTCCCCCAAGGGACATCTTCCCCGGAGGACACCTCCCCCAGAGGACAACTCCCCCAGGGGACATCTTCCTCGGAGGACATCTCCCCCGGATGACAGCTTTCCCAGAGGACAACTTCCCTATAGGACAGCTCCCCGAGGACAACTCCCCCGAGGACAATTCCCCAGAGGACAACTCACCTAATGTCAAATTAGACTTTTCAGACTGCAAACATTGTTAAACCCCGCTGGGGTAGTTGTCCCTGGGGGTTGTCCCCAGGGAGTTGTCAGGTGAAAGTCGTCCCGGAGAAGTTGTTTTCCGGGGGAGTAGTCCTAGAACCGAACATACAACTTCGATAGTTAATTTTACTCCCTCGGTTCCATTGCAACTAAACTCCATAGACACTCCATGCGTGACATTCTGAGTGTGGTACTGAAAAGGATTAAGGATCCATCATGAGTAGCAAAGAGGCCCCCCCCCCCTCCTCCCCGACTTTTCGCGCAATAACTCCGTAACGCGCAAAGCTCTTGCCGCGGCATTTTACGACTTTATTTTTCTTTCGAATATCGCGCATCTTTTGAGGCCACATTTGCGACGTCCGGGCGTGTGGTTCCAAAATTATGCAACATTTCGTACTTGCATATCGGACCAAAAGTCGCTCAAAAAACGTGATTTTATGTCCAATTTCAATACAAATTGTGCTTCTATCCCAAAGTCAGGTGTAATTTGTTGTACCTTTACTTAGAAAATTAATTAATTTAATGCTGTTAATGATTGCAGAAGTGTCTCCGAGAAATATCACCAAAAAAATGAAAAAGGTAAGAAAAGAAAGAATACATAAGAAATTTAAAAAATGAATTACAAAAGAAATTAATTTCGTTACAGCATTTTTTTCCAGAAAATTGTGGAAATGTCGTAAGGAATGTTTGAGCAAGAAACTGGGATTTCCTAAGGTTTTTTTTGTGATTTTGCAAAAATATTTCTTGCATAGGCCTTTATATGCAGATAATTAATTGATTATAGATAAAACAATGAATGTTTTCACAAATTTCATCATGCAGGTTTATCCATGAGGTTCTACGTGCGTACAAATTTTCACACCGATCGCGCGATCCACGGACGAGATCTCAAGGGCGGATGGCCATTTAGCCCCCCCCCCCGTCTTTTTAGGTATCAAAATAGCACAGTCTTTTTAGGGTTAACCCGTTGACCCCAAGAATGTGTAATTCCAGTAAATTTTCTATGACACATCCAGATCGCATAAAGCCAACGGTTTAATTGATTGTGATAACATAATGATTACTATCATATTGTTTCAAATGCTACAGTTGTAATTGATGCGGTGGTTTTCCTGAAGAATTTTTTTTGTCAGAATGTTGGAAGAGGGTTTGTTAAAAGTTTGTTGAGAAGATAAAAAAATATGAGTTCAGCTTCCCCTCTTTTTACTATGATATACCGTAAATACATTATAAGAGAGTAGTAAAGTAGTAGAGCAATATGTAGCAAATAAGTAATTAAAGAGTTGTACTAGGGTAATTATGATAGGGTTCTAAACGAATACTGAGACAACCATGACGTAAAACCGGTTCCAGAACTACTCCCCCGGAGGACAACTCCCCTGGGGACGACTCGCCGGCTTAGTTTTACAATGTTTCCTGTCTAAAAAGTCTGATTTGTCATAGGGGGAGTTGTCCTTTGGGGAAGTTGTCCTCTGGGGGAGCCGTCTTCCGTGGGAGATGCCCTCGGGGAAGTTGTCCTCAGCGGTATAGCCGTCCGGGGGGGGGGGTGTTTGCCGGGTGGGAGTCGTCCCCAGGGGGAGGGTAGTTGTCCTGATACGCGTAAAATGGTTCCGTTATACGGTACGTGGTTAGCTCGCAACTTGAGACAAAATAACAATTTGAATTTCTGAGTGTTGGAAAATGCTATAGCAGTGCAAAATTGTAAATTGTAATGCAACTTATATACTTGATTCATTTTTCCTTATCAACGTACAGTGTGAGTAAAAAGGAAACCCAGACTCGATTCCAAATTTCTTGAATTCGAAAAAAATATAATAATAAAGATTAATACCAAATAATAATAATAATAATAATAATAATAATAATAATAATAATAATAATAATAATAATAATACCATATTCATCGCCTGACAATTCATGTTCGGTCACTGGTGACTGCTCAACATTAATTTCATAAAAACATGTCAAAATTCTTTTTGTCCAAGTTTCGAGTATGCGGTGTGCATGCATGATTGGTTGCTTCGCTGTGAATCCTCTCGCCAATGTCACCATGCAGCACAAACTAAACCTATACAAATTTAGGCAAAAACAAGTTTGACATGTTTTACAAAACTGTTGTCAAGCAGTTCCTGTTCACCAATGACCGGATATAAATGACCAATATAGCACATAAAAGTAAACTGTATCATCTCTCCCTGATATAAGTTTTATGATATTTGGGGAAAGGATTTGGGATTGAATCTGTGTTCCTTGTTTGTTTTTTTACTTACTCTGTGTAATAATGTGTAATCCCTGCTGGAAAGAACACAGTGTCCCACAATGTGAAACACAGTGTGCACACATTGTGAACACAGTGTGGAATCTCTTCACAGTGTTAAATTCGAGCGTTTTAACATTGTGAATCATCAATTCACAGTGTGGAATAGAATATCATTATATGAATTCTCTGTGAAAAAGTCACCACAGTGTAAAATATTTACGTTGTTAAATTGGGGTGTTTTCACATAGCTGACAATGTGTTCACACTGTGAACACATTGTAGAACACTGTATTCTTTCCAGCAGGGATTGCTTTGAGGCAGTGTTCTGTTCATATCTTCGATTCTGGTTGTTCTCAAAACAGAGCAAATTTACCTTCCATTTGGTCCATCGTATGACGACAGAGAGGTAACCAAAAGTGGAACAGACGATTCCAGATGCTATTGTATTTCTGAACCAGTCACTCTAAAAACTGGTATTCCGGTTGGAAATGATGTCCTCTATGACTCAGTCCGGGTAAGTAAATCGTATACGGAATAAATAGAGGACAGAATATTACAGTCATGGACAAAAGTTTTGTATATTTGTCCTATCAAATGTTTTCAATCATATCATGAACAGGTTTCCTGTCCTGACGTAATAGAGCCAGGGGCGGCGCCACAGGGGGTAGGGGTTTGTTTGTTTGTTTGTTTGTTTGTTTTATTTCAATACGGGATAAAAAAAAACTTGCTATCAGCCGTTAGACTGTTTTTCAGCAAGTCCGTATATGCAATCATTAATACAAAACAGAAAGATAACAAAAAGTAAGTTCAACATAAACATAATAACATAACTCAAACAAAACATAACTATACATAACTAATTAAATACACAAATAAAATAAATCATAATTTATTTGACAAAAAATAGAAAAATACTTAAACTTGATGTGAGACAAAGAAAAATTTGACTCATTCAAGAACTCAATACGACAAAAGAATCACTAAAATAGAAAGTGATATGCGCAAAAAGAATGAAATCATAATTCAAGAAAGAAGACAGAAGAAATATCTTTTTGAAATTGTGATAATTTTTTTAAACTTATTAAAATGACGAGAATTTTACTGTTTTTCGAAAATTTGCCCCCACCCCCCATTGTTGTTGATTTAGCTAGTAAAACAAAATTTGCGGGTAAAATGCTTTTTGTCGTCATCGGCCCCCGCACCCCGCTTGTCGGACTTTGTTTGACTTGCAGTTTGGCTAGTAAGACAATTTGTTGGCAGGCAAAATTTTGCCAACGGATTTAGCCCCTCCTAAAATTTTATTTGAACCTAATAATGATCTGTTCTGCATGGGAGATTGTTCACTAATCGTGAGAAATCTGCACTTTACAACAGAGTTATACAAAGGAATGAAAGTATTCCAAACTTTTGTCCATAACTGTATTAATGTGTAGGACGTAGGCTTTCTTACGGTTATTGAGCCAAAGTAGTATAGGACTGAATCATCAGAGTCGTCGTCGTTGTTATGTATGTTGAGCACTTGTGTAGTTGTGGAAGGAATAAGAGCAAAACAGGATAAGAAAGCAGAAGTGTCCACAATTATATTGCTATAGTATATATATATTTATTTCACATGTATGTTTTTAAGTTCGCAAAAAAGTGACGTGTAAATAAGGAACACAAATTGTATCATTATGAAGGAAGCAATTCCACCGTTGACATGGTTGATGTATTACCAGAAAAAAGAAACTTCTTATGGATAAAGATTTATTTGAAACTTGAACCAACAATAACAGCATCTTGCTTATACTTCAAGTACACAAAAGAAAAAAAACTGGTTTAAAAGTGATTTGCAATGTCGTGCTAGATTAAAATTTAACAATTGTTTTTAATGTGACAAAGACATAAACGCTTAAAGTGCCGAAGGGTAAATGATTATGCACTAAACATTACACACATTGTCCATGTAAATATAATTATAACATGCCAGACAATTACAGCTATAAACACTTGAAAGGCTGAGGTGAACAACAATATAGGGGGGTCTGTAGCCCACATATGGTATTTTATGTACATGTACATGTACTGGTGGACCCCTGAAAAATAGTGTTTTGATACACGCGTCTCATGGCATATGAAATGTGTAAATGGTCGTTTTAAATTACAACTTTTCAGGGCTCCATTTTAGACCTTATTCAGAGACACTTACAGCATGCAGGTTTAAGTAGCTTGTCTTTTTTTTAAATAACTGTGGTTATTGTTAAATTATGTTTCTGACGTAGATCATGTCATCTGGTATGTTGGTCTTCTCTAACCCCGAGAGCGTAAAGGCAAACTTCGATTCCTTCAACAACCCTTCTCGGGAACCTGTAGTGGGTGGCACGGACAGTGTGGCGGTTTTCGGTGTACCCGTCAATTTTTGCAGCAAGGATTCGGCAATTTACTATCGGGTATGTATAACGTATTTTTGGTGGAAAACTAAGATCAAAATTGGTTATCTTGCTGCCTCCGTAAGAAAGATAAATAAACTCGCAACTACGTTACTGATAGGCAGAAGCGTGGACTTAATGTCATAATTGTTAGTTCAGCTAGGGTTACTTAAATTAGTCTGTAACAAATTCAGGGGTTTGAATGTACCAAGCCTAAATTTTGGCGATATAATATAAAATAAAGAGAATTATTTTTTAGAAGGGTCCTCACTCCTTTCTTTGGAATATATGACACATTTACATTGACATTATGATGAATGCTAAAAGATGCATCCGTTTTAGAAGAGCAGAACATTCACCCAACTAGTTATAATTATACGTACTTCGTGCCAATTTTACAATCCTTCCACCAAACACTTAAGACTTAAGAAATTTCTTATTAGTGCATACAATACTGAATAACACTGGCTCGACATTATCTGACACCTTCATAAAAACACAGTTTTCTTTTCCTTGTAAGATACCCTTTTTTCAGTTTTATAACCCCCATATCTACCTTATAACGTGGAAGAAATGCACATCACTTGTGACCGACCCGTGTGTTCGAATGTACTTGCATATGTGAGTACTGATAATTATGTGCGTATGTGTGTGTGTGCTTGTATGTCTGCGTGTATGTTTATGCGTGTGTCTCTGCATACGTCTGTGTGTGAGTGCGTGCACACGCACAGGTACCCTAAGCACCAGTCTGTATGTGTATCTCCGATGACCTTTATGTTTACGTCATACTGTTTTCCCGATTTTGTTGTTTCATTTTATTTTTTTCCTTTGTTTTTGTATATTTTTCCTAAGTTACTTATCTGTTATTATTAGTAACACAGTTATAATAGTCTAGTTATAAATAAACAATTAATGGGGCTTATAATTTAACAAGCTTTTAAATGCTTCAATATAAGTTCCTTCATTCATAGTATTCTTTTATATCTAATATTATATCATATCACTAAATAGAAATGACATGTGTTACCACTTATTTGTGTGTGTGTGTATATAAATTGTATTATATATGTTCGTATTTAGGTTATTTGTATAGATATAAATTTATTTTGTGCTTATGTTTTTGTTGCAATGAAATGAGAATAAATATGAAATGAAATGAAATGAAACAGGTAAAATGCCATTTTAACTCTTGTTACACCAATATTTATATTTTTTAATGTCTGATCCTTGTGGTCTTAACTGAAGTACGGGATTTTATGTTTTTCATTTAAATCCATAGGTATCCGATGATAGATTCACCAAGGATTCACCCAATGGCTCACTTGTGCCCATCCTTCGGAGATTTCTGAGGAGCACCCCTGGTATTCCTCAGGACCTGAAAAAATTAACCACAGTTTGACTGCGGTTCTGCTGGTACATGTCCATCTATCGGCCGAGCGGGATATAGATCACAAACTGAGGTTACTATTGTATACACTAAGAAAATAGGCTCAACTTTGCACCTTTAAAGGTGAGACGCAAGTCACACTGGGAGCACATTTACGTGCAACTTGCGCTTTCACACACGGTGCACCGTTTAAGGTGCAACTTTTGCACCTTTACAGGTTGAAAGGTGCAAAGTTGCACCCGCTAGAGGTTCTACCAGTGTGAGCATTGGCTGCACCTTAAACATGCAAAGTTGAACGCTATATTTCTTAGTGTGTAATAGTAGAATTACTCAGCACACACTCACAAACACAAGCTCAGGAAGCTGGAAGAAGATATAGGGGTCATACTCAGAAACGGTCAGGGTTGTAACTTGAATTGGGTCAGAGCGAGCCCCGGGATTGTGTTCAATCTGACCTATACCGGGTCAAACCCGACTCGTTTCTGAGTCTGTGTGCCCAAAAGACCTTTTACGAGTCTAGTCCCTCATTCTGTGTTTTGTAGATGTTATATCATTGAGAGGTTGATTTCAAAAGGCGCTACACTAATTTTCAGGGCAAAACATGAGCATCAGTTTACTAGGCCTAACTATGGTTGCTCAACTACGCAGACTACGTCTCTCCATTAGAATAAAACTAGAACGGCGACTAGAACAAACAACATAATGCAAAAATTGGCATTTTTGAATTGGGGATAAATATTATTGCCTACTGAGTACTTTTCTGACTGCGTTGAAAGATGGGCATATCTGATGTTGAGACACGAATAGGCCTGTGAGAGCCGGTGCATGGTAGAAGGTGGGCGACCGAAAGTATCGTCACGTATCGTTCCGAACGGCCTACACACGCGTTTTAGTAAGTGAACATCGTTCAATAAACGCAAGGCACGCATTACTACCTGGCTTTGCGTCCGTCGCGTTTAAGCATCGTTCCAAAGAAACGCCTTCCTTAGTAAACCGTTTGGAACGGGACGATACGTTCGGCCTTAATATTTCCCTTTCTTGTGATATCCATAGAATCAAGACATTGTGATATGCCATAATCTTGGTTCTATATTTTCCCAAGAAAAAATACGTTCCAGGTTTGTTCTCTTTAACGCGACGGGGTCCAGACGGCGGTCTTGCTGAGGCTTCCAGTCAGGGAGCATGACGTGGACAATCAAGAGGACAAAGGCAGCGACGCGTCATCGGTTTACTACACCAACACCGACCGATTCTACGCCTAATGCTCAAGAACAGCTACCGTCGCGGTACCAAGGTACGGGGCAACGTCGGGCTACTGGGGCGATAAATGTTCCGATTTGGACGCGAATGACCCCGACTCGTCTACGTGAACCCGAGGCTTCGTTTGCAGACTGTGGTATAATGGAGCCCAAGAAAAGCCCTTGCGGACGCTTCTGCCTTGCCCGTGCGTTCTCGTCAGGGACAGGTCGATCAGAGATACGAACTTGCTCGGATATCGCCTCGCTAAAACGTGGATGGGATTTCCATCTGCTCGGTATGAAACGCGGAGGGGGGGGGGGGGGGTAACTGTAATTCGTGGTGTACACCATGCGCGTGCGAAAAACCGCCAAAGACGGTTGTTTTTCAACAATGTAACGCGTACAGTGAATAGGGTAACAAATAATAATAATAAATATAATAATAATATAATAATAATAATATAATGATAAATAATATAATAATAATGAATAATAATAATAATAATCCCAAAAGTAGAAAAGGTATACTTTATCAGAATGTTTACTTTAAAAGATGTTTTTTTTCAGACTTGAATACTTGTTCAGGGTATTTAACAGAAGGTTAACTTAGAATGGGTATTTTTCAGACTTGAATACTTGTTTAGGCTATTCTGAGATCGACAGGTAATTTACTTGTTTAGGGTTCATTATGAAAGTCCATATACCACTGTATACACGCGCATGGTGTACACCTTGTAATAACAGTCGCCCCCTTCCCCTCCCCGGGTTAATAAACTATATTGTCATACATGAAAAATACAAATGTTGATAGGTAGAAACTATAATTCTGTGAATAAGAACGCTACTCGAATAAAAAAAGTGTAGTCATTGTTAGGATGAGAGTGGTCGCAATATGACTCAAGATGAATGATGATGAGTACACTTAGTTGGGTCATCTGGAGGACTTCCGTGACCGTGGATCGCGAAGGTCCGTTTCTCAGTGGATTTGTCTTCCTTGAGGTCTAAATAAAAATTTCAGCGGGGGTGCCTCTCGCAAAAGTGTGGGCGGAATTCAGGAGGGCCAAAAATCCAAAATGGCCGCCGGCGGCCATTTTGGATTTTGCATATTCAGTGGTTTGGCCTACAGCACTGCTCAAAACATGGATTCTGGGGTTTCGCTGGCCAAGAAATTCAAATCCGATATCAATGTGATGATTTGACTTCGTCTTGACCTTGAAATTCAAGATGGCTGCCAGTTTGGGGTCACGAAAGGTCAAATTTTCAATTTCATCATATAGACTTCATATTGGGCTCAAAAGAAAGCTCTAATTACACTGAGTTGA
>JZLH01S0453301.1:177542-193737 GCA_001188425.1 Eucidaris tribuloides | reverse complement strand
TTCCAATTTGTAAAATTATTATCAGTATAATAATCATCACTTGAAAAAGTCAAGGAATATGACCATGTAGGAACAGTGGTGCTTAAACATCTGATTAATAAAACTGGATTATATAATTGTTGGTCATGTTTATTACAGCAATGAAATGTTACTTAGTAGGGAATTTAGTCAGTGATTGAGAATATTTACCTAAATGCAATATAAATTGTTGAATATGACTGAAGATGTCCATTGCATTCATTTGTTAAAATCATTTCCTAAATGAAATATATTTCATATTTCTTATCCCATTGTACAGATATAACTGTACATTGATCAAAAGTTGGCAATCTACAGAAATATGTGATCCATTTGTCTATCTATCCATCTATTTATCTGTCCACTTATCCATCTATCTATTTGTCCATCTATGTATCCATCTATCCATCTGCCTATCTATCTACCATCTATCTAAACACAACAACAAAAGTAACTACCCCCTTTTTCAACATACCATAACTTTTTAACAAAACAAGTTTGTGCGAAATAATTTGGCAAGAGTGTTCCTACACTCATTGACTCACTTCTGTGTGAATATGTGATTGATCCGTCAGGTCATGCATGAGTGAGCATGCATTAAAGGTGAAAATGCCACTTTTCAAAAGTCACAGGAGTCATCTCTTATGCCAAAATAATGGTAAATAATGACATTTTTTGCTTTATTTATAAAGTGTGCTCACTCAACCATGACATGCTTACAACCTCTTATGTTCATACAACATGCAAAGATACATTTTGCTGAAAAATATCAGATTTCAATTTTTGCAATTAACTTAATGGATTTGACAATTTCAAAATTGAGAAAGGGTGGAGATTTTTAAATTGAGCTCACCGAAACGTAAAATATGCCAAAAGTGCCAAAGGAGGTATAAGGGGGATCGAGCGATAGATGATTAACATAAATAGCGATTAATCATTCACCAGAAACAGAATTTGTCAATATCCTGCTTCAAACATCACCCAAAATTACCCTTGTGACTTTTGAAAAGTGACATTTTTGCCTTTGATATGTGCTCACTCATGCATGACTTGGCGGATCAACCACATTTTCACACAGAATTTAGTCAATTAGTGCAGAAACACCCTTGCCAAATTATTTTGCTCACAACCGTGCTTTTATAAAGTTATAGTATTTTGAAAAAGGGGGTAGTTACTTTTTTTGTTGTGTTTATCTATTTATCCATATGTCTCGGTATAAAGTATATGATTTCAATGTGTTTTCACCAATTTAATAATTGTAGTATAGAAGTTTAACTGGATATACAGTGTAGGTTTCCTTGTTAAAGGTGAACGCGTCATCTCATTGCTTACGTATCATGTAAAAGTCATGTAAAAGTCATACATTTATAAATCTTTGTTGCAGCTGCATTTCCCCCCCAAAAAAATTATTCCAGTTAGCTGGCTTCCTTGGTCTGTCTCTACATTCATCCCATCCCTTTTCACATTCTTTTGTTCGTTGTACAGGTCACATCAGCCGCGTGAGGCACGTCATCTCCCTCCCCGAGCACGGCGGGACCGCATGCCGCCACCTGACGGAGTTTGCGCCCTGCAACATCCAGCGCTGCTACCAGTGGTTCGTGGAGGAGACCACCTGTCAGCCCAGTGATGCCCAGACTATGTGTGGAGAAGGAATGATGACCAGGAATGTGTATTGCATCAATGCACAAGGGGTAGGTGATCCAGGAATCCTGTGGCGGTGGGGGAGGGGGCAGGTGTGTGGGGGTGGGGGGTGGTTGTGGAAGAGACCACCTGTCAGCCCAGTGATGCCCAGACCATGTGTGGAGAAGGGATGATGAATAGGAATGTGTACTGTGTCAATACACAAGGGGTAGGTTAGTCTGCAAGTAAAGACTCTATTTTGCTACTTTCACAACATTTCACACTGACTTGGAGCCAAGACTAATTTGGTTAGTCTTTGGCTTTAGTCGTACCAGCTATAACATGAGTACAAGAGTAACACAGGAGTGTGGTAGTACTAGTCTACAGCACCGATCTGCAGCACAGATTGTTCAGATCCTGCATTGCGCACCACGACCAACAAGGACATGTGCCTGCAGGCTAAGGGTAGATGGTTTGCTAACCATCACAACCAGGAATCCTGTGGGAGTAGGGGCAGGTGGGGGTGGGGCAGGTGGGGTCGGTGTGGGGATGGCAACTTACCATGCCAGGAGTTGAGAAGAATAATTTGAAGAAGAAGAAAAAAATTCCAGTTTTCAAAGGGGTTGGCTTGTGGATCAAAACCAGTCTGAAGACCAACAACTACAAAACAAATGGGTCATTGAGTCCCAAAATGATGATTCACCAATGACAAAACTCCAGGACTGGAATAGGGAGGAGGGAACTCAGACCCTTGAGCCCCCTCCCTATGCCACTGCCAGCAAATCTTGCACATGTGGCCTTCACATAATTGGGTGGGCATTTAAAGATATTTTTACCCATACAAGGAGTACTCTATTGACTGGAGTAAATTTGATAGGAAAATAAGAAATGTTTGACCAAATTTTGCCTGTTTAATGGGAGTACCTGTATTTAACTCTTAACGTGCCAGAGGATTTCAACCTCTATGGCCTTTATGTGTATTATGTGTCGCAGATATGCGACTTCGGCACGTTAAGAGTTAATATTACCCATTTATGCAGAGACCCCTGTACTGCATTAATGGACCACCCAAAAATGGAAAAAGAGTTGCTACAATAACACAGATCACTATGTTATTATTATAATGAGTAATATCAAACTATGTTCATATCCAGTTCTGGTCTATTAAAGACCAAGATTGTAATCTTTACATCTTCACATGCATACCGATAGTGTGGCAAACACACTTCTACACAGTGATTATGCCGTATCTCATCAACTTTATCAATGGTTAATGGCCCAAAATGTCATATATTATTCATGGATTTTGGACATCAACCAGGAAGATCTGGTTAAGTAATTGACATACAGATGAAAAGTATAAGCGTCATCTTCAAAGAGTTTTTTTTTTTTATCGGGGGGAGGGGGATTCCTTTTAATCCATTTGTCTTGGCATTCTAAAATGAATTAGATGTGTGTGGAATCTAGTGAACTGTGAAATTAAATACTTTTGCAGAATTTTTTACACCTTTGACTACGTTTTAAAGAAAAGTGAAGATCAGTTGTATGAAATGTTCTAACTTATGACTACTAGACAGGAAGAAGGGGGATTCTATCTGCTACTGCCTTTTATTAGTAAGCATTAATCATGTGTAGGTGTTAAAATCTTGATCCTCTAAACCCATGCAGTTATAATGAAATCACACTGGTGCCTGTTATTAATAATGTTTCCCAAATCACCATTTCAGGGATGTGTTTGGCATTTGTTTAATGTGTTGAGGTTTATCAAGTTGAGAAAATACATGTAAGTTCAGTCAGACAAGTGTAGATTCAGCAGGCATCTTCTTCAAAGAGATATTTAGGTAATGCCAGTCTGTACATATAATTATAGGCCTTAAAAAAAGAATGTGCCTAATGATTCCCGAATGTGAGGTTTAATTTTAAGGTAACAGTACTTAGTTCAGTGGAAGCAGCTTATGTACATAGTGCATTAGGGGAGGGGAGGCTGAACTTAAAACAGCAAATTGTGCAAAATAAGGAATGACCAAACCAGTGTAACACCATAGCTCAGTTATACTTCAGACCTGTCAACTTCTTCCCAGGTTCAAACATGAGATGTTAATCTGCTCTGCCCCTCCCCAGTGCCTATGTTGCTAGGGTCAGGCAAAAAGTAAAAATAAAATAAAATCAGACATGGAATCTGTAGGGCTGTTGTTGACTCGTGGTTTGGGGGTCATGTATCCTTGGTAGAAACCTTTCATCCTTGGTAATTTTCAAGAAAATTTTGCCTTGTTTTACGTGAGTAAGCACCTTTTCCCCTCCAACTTCCAACATGAATATGGAGATGTACATGATTGCAGTTACAGTAGGAAATCCAATTATTTAAAAAAAGGGGGCCATTGGGTAGGTACATGTATGTAAACACATTTTTAACCAGAAAAACCGGGGGGGGGGGGGGGGGCTCATGTGGGCAGGCCTGTACAAGCATTTAAATACATCAAAATAAACAATAAAAGGTGACCAATATTTCGTCCTTCCTCCTCCCCCTTTTCTGTCCAGTTCACCCCCACCCCACCCTTAATTGTTGCTGCAGTTATTCTGATTTGTATCCTTTCAGGTAAACAGTCAGTTTCAATCCCCAATAGAAAGATAACAGTAACAATAAATATAACTTTCTTCAATCCAGTACATATACTAGTTTCATATGACATCGTTGGCAAACTTTCATGACATCGATCCGTATTGCTCTCTGTCGTAAACTGGGTATGTACCCGTTCGTACGACTACATCCCTTTCTCTCATGACACGTGTTAGTGTGCCCTCCTTCAGTGCTGGATCTCTCCATGTCTCAGAGACACACTTTATTGATTCCTAATGACTAGAAATGTGATCTTTTATTTAGAGCTTCTTGACTTGGAGCCGTACGGTTACATTATTTAACCAGCAAGGTTGAGTGCCGTTCATGTTCAAGAAAAGTGCAACTGGCTCGGTTTCCTTACCACAGATTCTTTTATGCCCTTCTTCTTTTGTAACCTTCTGAGCAATATTCAGTAAATGATAGTTCCTTGACTTGACATGCGGAGGGTTTTTGATTTCATGTTTTGATGAATAATGTATAAGTCTGTATTGATAGATTTGATTGTAATGTTAGAACGGTAGGAAGACGAGTTCTAGAAGGTAAACATCATTGATTTCTTCTGTGTGAAGTGCATTTCCTTTGATATGTGAGATATGATAAAAAGTAAGAAGTGCCAGTGTGCTATGTATCTTTCAACAACTGGAAAAGATGTTCTATTTTGTAATATTTTTATATGCATATTGTGGTGAATGTCTGGTACCATCAGTAAAATCAGAAATATTCAGAAAAAAGATTTGTTTACTCATTTTTTATGTGCTTGAAGCCAAAAGCACATACAAAGTATAAATCATGCATGAAATAACAAATTAATAAAAGCACACACATGCAGAAATAGAATAAGTGCAATAAAACTACAGGTACAGTAAATTGCTACAGTTGCAATTGTGGCAAGAGTGATAGCAGGAAATATTGATGGGCAATGTACTACTTTGTGTCAGAGGTAAAAATGTCAGATGTAAAACTATCAGAGGTGAAAATGTGATGGGTAAATTGTCCGAGGTAAAATGTCAAAGGAAAAAGTTGTCTGATTTAAAAATAGTGAGAGGTAGAGATGTTAGGTAAAAATCAGGGGTAAAAATTTCAGAGGTAATAATGTCACAGGTAAAATTGTCTGAGGTAAAAATATCAAAGGTACATGTATAGATGTCAGGTAAAAATCGCTGGTAAAGATTTCAGGGTAAAAATGTCAGGTAAAAATGTCAGAGATAAAAATATTAGAGGTTAAAATGTCAGCAGTCAAAAAATGAAAATAAAAATGTTAGTGGCAAAAATGTCACGAGTCAAAATATCAAGGACAGAAATGTCCAAGGTGGAAACATCAGGTGAAATTGCATTAATAAAAAATGTCCGTGGTAAAAATTGTATTTGTGTAGGATATATATATATATATAATGTGTTAAATGTATTGATCAATTACTGTAATTATGGTTTTATATTATCTTATTGTATACCTCCATTATTGTGTGCTTAGAAAAAAAAATCAGCTTTTGTATGAATTGTATTGATCACCAAAACATATTACATGTAATACAAAAAAAAACCAAAACCTCTTTTTCAACATCATCTTTCTGACGATCCAGGAACGTGCGGAAGACGAGTCCATGTGCCGGGCTCTCAGCAACAAGCCCAGCGAGGAGGTGACATGCGAGGCCCCATGCCCCTCGGACTGTGTGCTGGGGGACTGGGGGGACTGGAGCGAGTGCTCAGAGACGTGCGAGGGGAAATCAGGTCGTGGAGGGGTCCAGGTGCGAAACCGGGCCATACTGGCACAACCAGGACCAGGTAAAAAAAATAGCCTGTAGTAATTATGTACACAGCTGCCAAGTGGTACTGATTTTCAGTAATTGCAACTGAAAGTGGTGAAAAAAAAAAGAAGTTTGCATGTAAAATACTGATTTTGTCAAATTAGTTTTGTGTAATTCTACTGTATTTTGACTCAAAACATGGCAAATTTATTGATTTTTAGCCATGATATTACTGAAAGGCATTGATGAAAGTCGGCACCTCTGCATGATGTAGGTGGTTTATCTTTTAATGTGTGGAGCCTTTTTGCAATAGATAGATAAAGATATTTTTTTCTCATCAGTCATGAATTTTATGCAATAGAATTTGCATGGCTAAAATTAACATTGTTCAACTACACTGGTATATAGAAGAAAATGCTATTTCAGAATCTTTCGCAAAGTGTACGAGCTAGAAACGCAGTTTTAGTGGAATAAACATTCGACTTCGATTTGATTTTTTGTTTCTAGTGACAAAAAATCTACTAGTCTGATAGTCTATTTTTAGACAGGGCAAGCTTGGAGGTGTTGCACAGACAATGCCACTGAGAGTTAAGTGCAATAGTTTTGTACATGTAGATGACCTTACATTCCTTTTGTACCTGACACATGCCAGCACAGAAGATGGTTAACCTGGTATTACATAAGTACTGTAATAGGCCTAAACACAAATTCTGTGGTGTAAAACTGGTTGATTTACTGTGAAGAAGGTCTTAGTGCCAACAAGTGCAGACTCAATTCTTTCTTTTCATCACCGACATCAGGTGGTCAACCCTGCCCCGCCTCTGACGATCTCTTCGATTCCCGGCCTTGCAACCATCACAGTTGTACCCTGTTCATGTGGATGACCAAGGAGTGGGGCGAATGCCTGCCGGACCTGGACAACCTCGACCAGTTGATCAGCCCCGACGAGGACGGCCGCTGCGGCATGGGGTCGCAGGTCAGGAACGTCAGCTGCAGCAGAATCTTACCTGCCAAGGTTGCTCCCGATAAGAGGTACACTAGTCTGGACTTCATCGGTTGTCCGGCAGAAGGGCCCTAGCACATGTTACCGGCAGAACGGCCTTAACAGTCAATTTTCTGTAATTTGAGAAATATTGCCGTATTTGATATGTGCAGTTAACAGACTGACAAAAGGGTTTAACAGTATCACACTACTTTGATTTCATGTGAATAAAGCCAATGGTTTTCAAGTTACGGACTATTTAGTGTTAAGGCCCTTCTGCCGGAAACATATGCTTGGGTCCTTCTGCTGGACAACCAACGACTTACTGATGAGCGTTTCCATATTTAAAGAAACATTGGCCATTATCATAATATTTTTTCAATCTGCTGCCCAAACAAATAAGGAAAGAAGATTTCTTTTCCAGTCAAGTTTTAGTACTAGCAGAAGGCTTTTGTAATAATTGGACGTTAAGAGTAATTCATCATTTCTCTACGAAATAGAATGAAAATAGTCACGTGTCAAATGGGATGTCTCTTTGTCCTGTACAACATGTATCATTTTTGCCTCTATTTCAGTGAAAAAAAGAACTCACTCCAGCTGACCACTTGTGTATGTTACCTTCCCACAGTGACTATGAATGGTGTCTTGAAGTTAAAAAGTACAGTCAGGAGACTGAAAAATGTTGAAAAAATGGCAAAATTTTCAATACAGAATCACCCTGATCTACTTGAGATGTGAATGTGTTGCGAAACATGGATGAGTTTATTTGTTTGCTTTCATTTTGGTTGTTGGTCGCATGTCGTAAGTTGGGCATGCAAAAAGGGTGGCGGAATTACACTTTTTGAAATTCCATGGTACAAATTTCATTGGCTTTTCACAACCCCTTATCCCACTGTGCTGGTTCATACCTCATTTTAAACCTAATTTAATATTCTTTCAGTGTACCAAGACTTAAGACAGTACAGTGTTCTGTATAAAAGCTACATCAGTTCAAGTGAGAAATGCCAGGGGTGGCGGAGCAGGTGGATGCGGAGCAGATGGATGCGGTAGTGGGCAATTTGTAGAAATTCATTGTGCTTGTGTCAAAACTATTGGTTATTTTTACAAATCAAGTGTGGGTATCATGCATTGGTGGTCTTTAATGTTAGATTAAAGTTCCAAAACAGTGACTTACAGTCAAATAATTTACCAATATGGCCATAAACAAACAACAAACAGATTAAAGATAACAAAATTCTGAAAGTTTAAGAAGTAAAAAAGTTAAGCACTTTAAGGAATGAGAGGTATTTTTTTTCCATTTCCAATAAAAGTTAATCTAGTTAACTTACAATATTTAAACAATTGTCAGATATGTATTTCTTTGCATTTACTTTGACAATGAACGAACACTTTTGTTATTTACAAAACAAAATTTTAACGAAATTCATGACATAATTAGCATGTGTGCTTGATTATGCACTTTTAATTTGAATTGCTTAATTGAATTATTCATGTGTTGAGATTATATCTTCCAAATCTAATAAATTTCCTGCTTAAAATAAAAAAATTATGATCATTTTTGCAATTAAGGTCCAATTTGAGAAAAACATGTTTGAAAATTGACAATTACATAGAAGCCTGTGCAATAATTGATTAGTAATTAAGCATTTTAAGCCAAATTAAACACTTTTTAAGGTTAAAAACGTTGTTAATCCCTGGAGGGTGTCCATACACACAATATATCCAACAATACATTTTTTGTTAATTTTGACCATGTAATGGAAATTGGACCACCTTACGACATGCGACCTGTTATATTTTTATTTTTTTAAGGTTACATGACTCCTGCTCCAGCCAAAGTGGCTCCAGTGAAAATATCTCAGATGACAAAAAGTTAGGATTACGGTTGCTATTGGGTTTCCAGTTCAGAATTATGGTTAGGAATAAGGATAGGGATTGGGTTTGGGTCAGAGTTAGGGTTGAGGTTATACTTAGTGTATGAAATATTCATCAGAGCAATCATCACTAGAGCAAATGTCATGGAACCATTTTGAAAGCACGGAGACATACAATTATGCAAATTGTAAAACTACATTTCACGTCCAAATTTTATATTTCAACTAGAATTTGAACCTTATAATGGGCAATTTGTCACTTTTTGTTACTAGTGTTATATTTCAAGCAACTGCATACACTGTAGTTCCATTCTAAAAATAGAGTGACACAAACATTTGCTATGATAACAAAATGTGCCAATAATAATACTAAAAAAGGAAGATCAGAAAATAATTAATATGTAAAAGTATAAAGATATAATAATAAAATGATATAGTTAATATTCAGCAATTTCTTTTCTAAATTTCAGATGTTATGAGCCCTTACGCCCTCCCAGCACCCGGGCATGTGAGGTGACTTGTGTTCAAGATTGTCTCGTGTCTGAATTCAGTGACTGGACCCCCTGCCCTACCACGTGTCCAGCAGGTAAGACAATTAATGCTGAAATGATCTAATAGATAACTAAATAAATGAAAGAAATAGAAAAATGTCCTGCAGGTAAGGCCAGAAATGCTGAGATATTCAAATAAATAAATAAATACATGCGGATAACGAAAGAAATGAAATGAAAACTACGTTTGCAGCCTGTTTTTATTGCAGCTGACATAATGTATTGGGATTGTGTCACAACTTTGCATTTTATATCACTATTTCCATCATGAACTTGAATATTCTGACAAATGTATTATTTCTCCTGGTTAGCCATTTGTGTTTGTTGTTGTACTTTAGGATCATTTCTGTGTGTATTTTTCTATATCTTTTCCATAAACATGTTTTTTTTGTTAACCTTGTAGTCCAACAATTAAATATTAATGTGTCACTCAAACCCCCTTTTCATACTTTTCTGTACACGTTTATTCCCATTTATGTCTATAATTAGATTTTTTGGTTATGTAAAAACTATTACCTGCTGACTGAAAATAAAAAGAAGAGAACTTAATACGTTGATGATGAGAGATGAGATATGCCATCACAAGGTTTGTGGCAAATGTATGTGAAGCAAATTCAAACCATTTTCAATGGGTTAAGACGAGCTAAGAATGTGAAGCAGTAAATAAAAGTAAAAGGTTAACCCATTGGAGACTAAGTACAAGAAATCTCGGGCTGGGTTCTATGGAAAGTGCATGTTATATCAAAATCATATTGTCTCACACGGGTTAGAATTTTCTCTCGGTTTAGACAGATATTGAAGAGATGCCAGTTACTGTGTCTTGTCGTGATTAAAGCCTCATCCGTGCCCCATTAAGCATTCACATCTTGCGCAGTTCTTATCACCTCCACCAACATCCTATAAATTTCGCATCGCCAACCAAAAAACAAAGTCTTGCGGCAACGACAGCACCGAAAATTAGATAGCAATTACCATGAAAATTGATGCTGTTGTGATAGACCCAAACGCAACCCCCGGGCAATTAGCGCGAAAGAAAGTGTTGACCAGCCGGTAATGGATTTTTCTTTAGGGGGCAACAACCCCAATTTGGGTTCGATTAGGTGTGTGTGTTTGTATCTATTCTGTAGGTCACTTGGTTTCATTGGGTACGATAAAAGCGAAAAGTGATTTGGTATTCACTCAATAATTCATTGTGACATTGATGGATGTTAGGGTGAGGGGGGTATAACTCATGAATATGGTGGAATCGTTTTGAGTGCGTGGGACTGATGTAAGAAGATCATAGATAGCGTTATCCGTTAAAGATCATACATGGCATCGACACATATGCCCACAGTAGGTATGTTGAAGATGAATATGTTTTCTGATGCACCCCAAATTTGTTGGCTGTTTTTTTTTGTGACTTTTGAAGTAGGATGGTACTTGGGAATTATTTGTCAGTTTGTCTCTTCATCTGTCCATATGTATGTATGTGAGCATTTATGTTTGTCATCATACTTGCATGTTATTGGCTATAAGTCACTGTATCTCTCCAAGGGATTGACTTCAAACTTAGATCATAGATGCACTGTCGCAGCATTTAAATCATGTTAACAGTAAAGGTCATTTTATTATGAGGTTAATGTGTGCTGAAATGTAATGTCCATGACATTTTAGTTTCATTTGCCATTTTTGCCATATATAGCATCCATTCCCTCAAAGGAATTGACTTCAAGTGTGGATCACCAGTCCATTGTGGGACTCTGTGTGTATCGTCCCCTTTTTCTTTTCTACATATCTGGTAGCAGTTGATGTATACCATCCTTGAAACACATTAATTGTATTTCAGTAGCGACACTAGTCGCACTGAAGGCAAAATGATTATACCCTCCTGGGATCACAGCCCATACTACTATTATATATATATACACATATAATAAGAACCTACCCAAATGATTAATATATTGATATTTTGTATTAACTTCCACATTATTGGTGTATGCATTGATAGCTAAAGCAAAGCACTTGGTAAACTCACCACTTCTCAAATTGGGTTCATCTCAGATTTCTCGCTGTCCACCCAAGAGCGGCGTCGCTACATCATCCACCTCCCCACCAACGGCGGCCTGGAGTGCCCCACCGACTTGAAGGAAGAGAGGACCTGTAATCTGCCGGACTCCTGTTACACCTACACCTGGCTGACCACAACGTGGACAGACTGTCAGTTGACCGGTAGGGTGGTCATTAACTCGGATGGCCTGCAGGAGACCTGTGGGGATGGGCTACAGACGAGAGGTAGCTATGAGAGGAAGATAGGAAGTTGTGACTATCTACTGTCCTATCTATCTATCTATCTATCTATCTCTCTATCTATCTATCTATATCTAGTTATCTATCTTCCTTATTATCTATTTATCTCTCAATCGATCTTCTGTATCTCCTTATCAACATACACACTGTGGACATGTGTTGAGGAGGGATGTTGATCATGTTTTGAGAAGGGCGCTTGAGTTTGAGGTGGCTGGTCAGGGGGGAAGGGGGCGACCGAAGAAGACATGGAAGAAGTAGGTGGTGGAGGAGAGTAGGAGGGTTGGGTTGAGGGAGGAGGATGCGCCGAATAGAGTAAAGTGGAGGGAGGGGGTGAGGGTGATTTCTGTGAGTGTGAGGTGAATCCGGCCACCCCCGTAGCTCGGGGACTAAACCGGATTTAAAACCTGGATTACTACTACACTGTACCTATCGTCTGTCTATTCATTGATACATCAGTTATCTCACCATTTGTCTCCCCATTTATCTATCAATCCACTCATCTTTCTGTGTGTTAACCTTATGAAGACAAGTCCTGATATATCTCGGGTCAGGCCCTATGGAAGAAACATGTTACACCAAAATCAAATTGTCTTAAAGGTTAATGACATGATTGGGTGTATTCCTCAACTTGGGATAAAACTACCTTAGAATCAAGTAAAATATGCAAGGATTCTGCTGTGAAAATTTTGTAGTCATTTGAAATAACTTCAATCAGTATGCCTTGTGACAGACAAATTTGTTGTGTAGCTTTCTATGGGATTAATTTCTCCCTCGTCTCCAGAGAAAGAAACTGCTAGTATGTTCATGCTTAATTCTCCAAAAGTAAACAAATTCAAGATAGATACTTCCAGCCAGGAGAAACATTTTAGCTGGTGTATCCTAGGTATATCTTAGATACTGAATTATTAAAAAAAAATACTGAAAATATGAATTCTGTTCATCACATTATTTAAAATGTTTCCTCAGTGATGTTGTTGTTGTTGTTGTTGTTGGTTTTAACGGCGCATTCAATCGATGACCGATTATTCACGCCGATTGGTTCTAGGTATGGTTGTGGGGTCCATGGGTTGTGGGGTCCATGGATTGTGCAGAATACACAATGCATTACTTGTACAAACTAACTGTTCTATCATTCACAGTGCTTCAATGTGAACGCAGTGATGGAAACGTGGTTGATCACGACGTGTGTCTGCAGTACGGTCCACCCATGCCCGCCCAATCGCAGCACTGCCGCATAGCGTGCAGCGACGACTGTGTCATGTCAGCCTGGTCCCCATGGAGCAACTGCCAGGCCCATTGTTTGGGCTCACAGACAAGGAGACGAAGGGTCCATGGTAAGTCAGTCTGAAATGAGAGAACATTTTTGTGTATGATAATGTGGCAAGTTTTTCATTTCCCTTCTTCTGTTGAAGTACAATGTTCAGGTTTGGTTTCAAACCAAAAGACAAATGCTGAAAATAAGTGTTTCTCTATTTTGAAGGACACTATTTAAATTTGTGGACTTCAATTTAAAAAAAAAAACGATCTGTGATATCTTAGCTTCGTAATACTGCTCGAATGGACAAATAAATGTTCTGGAATATAAAACTTTAGAAAGTGCTGCTGCCACTGGCTGATTTCTTTTTTACTTTATTGAATAACAAAATTCTGTTTGCCAGAAATTCCCATTTTTTGGTTTTCTGTTGTGATACCTCCTTTTTTCCCAGGGTGTGTACAAATTTTTCAGATTATCAATGGATTAACTAGAGTGTTATGAAGCAGAGGTACTTCAAATACATTGTAAATAACACAATCATAATTACAAACAAAAACGTTCATCATCTTTGTGCTCTTTCTAGTTACCCCACACAAATACTAGAACAAAAAGCTAGTTGGTATATTATTTCTTGGCAGCTAGGCTATAACATCTCATTTATTAGTAACATATGCCATGCATTCTGAAGCATGGTAAAGAATTTGTATTGTAAGTTAAACCATGGCTTAAATCTTGTGAATTCAGCATTTGTGCTACTTCAATACCATATTTTCTTGAATAAAGAATCAATATTCAGATGCAAAGTCCAATCAGTATGCTATATCCAGTCAATGACCTTTGCTATAAAAAAAGGGAAAACAGACTCTCATGTTATAAATTAGACAGGGGGAAAAAACAAGTCATCTGTAACAGAGAAATGTACACACAACATATAAACAAGTAGGAATGTACACCTGAGCCAGTTAATAATTAATAATTCTTTACTTTGCACCTGGGTTAAAATTCTTTAATTGTTCTTTGGATGTTTTTCATCAGGCCACTTGTAAATCATTAACTTAACTCTTTACCCATAGAATAGCAGTCTCCATCTAAAACAATGCAGTGGTGGTGGTATTGCACCTGGTTTTAAGTCACTGTCAGTAGGATGCATTCCATTGTCTCATTTGCATACATTTGATCCAGTTGCATTATCATTCAGTGAACCCACCCTGTCTGCATACTGGCAGTATATATGATGTACTTCTAAAAAAGGATTAGTTGTTTTTGCAAACGGGGGGGGGGGGGGGTGGGGGATTGCTTAGTAAGGTAAACGGGAGTCGTTTCTTTTTTATAAGTGACTTTTTCAACAAAAAAATCCTTAACATGGGTATGGTTTTGGGGGAAAAATCCTTAAACATGGGTCATTTTGAATTTATGATTTACACTAGAGTATTTTTGCCTTTTTTCATCGCTAAAATGCACAAAAATGACTGTTTTCTTAGCATAAAAACCTTAAATAATAGGTACCATTTCGCCAAAATGACCCTAAAAAGGGTTTGGGTTTTTCTGACTTCAGCGGCACACCCCCGTCAGAACCAAATCTGAGTACCCCCCCCCCCTTGGTTTTGCACCTGATTTAGATAGCTTCCATCATATCTGCATCTTATTTTGATGATTGCAAAACAAAATCAGTCAAATCTCTGACTAGAATTATGAACTTGTCGAAATGTCATGAGTTGAATGTTTATGGATAAATGTACAACAGTATTAAACATGTCCATGAACAAACTGATGCTACAATGTGCTTGTTGTAGAATATATTGAATGCTGTATAGATCTATTTATTGCAATATTTATTAACCTGTTGAAGATGATTTGATTTCACTATAACATATATTTTCCATAGACCCACTTTTCCACTTACACAAGTTGACTCATACTTATTCTCCAACGGGTTAATTAGATATTTTATGCAATATTTGTAATTACCTCCAAGATTTCATTGGCATAACAAAAGCTGAGTGTGTTCTAGTTGGAAGTGAATTATAAACTATTAAGTTGTTATTATATGTTAACTTGTTATTATATGAATATTTAATGTTTGTGGGGTGTATATTTGCAACTTTAGCACATTAAAATTTAACTTTACTTATAAATATCATTCACAGTTCGCAGTCGACGCCAGCCCGAATGCATGAATTCCGACCTCTACCCAGAAGTGGAAAGCAGGCCCTGTAAGTGTCCGACTTACCGACTGGTTCAAACCGGTACGTGGTCTGACTGCTTGCTGGATTCGGATGTCGACACTGAGGACTCGGCAGATAGCATTGAATCGTGCGGCCGCGGCGTCAAGTACAGGCCCATTGTCTGTCTAGACCAGGAGGACAGATACGTGGCTATGTCGCACTGTGGAGCCGAACAGGGTATGTTAAATTATTTGTGCAGAATATTGTTCATGGCCTATAAAGCAGAAAAAAATCACACTAGTTTGTACACAAATCACAAAATTTGAGCAGCTATAAATTTAACAAAATTATAGAAATCATACATAATGCAAATTTCAGTCAAAATTTGCTTTTCCCTGTAATATCAAATATTATTGTCTGAATGAAATGTTCTCTACAGTCATTCTTTTGTTGTATACATTCAATGTTTGCCATTCATGAAAAAAAAATTAAAAGATTTAAGTGAGAATTCTAATTCTGCATCCCTTAAAAAACTTGTGTGGGTCATGGCAACTTAAAAAGCTGAAGACAAATTAGAACATTTAAAGTGATTGGGTTTTACATCTCTTATAAATTAATGTTGATTGTTACTAATATAGCTTAAAGCAATTTTGAATGTGAATTGATCCAAAATTTTACCAATCGAATTATCACATTACAAGTGAAAGCCAAACCAGCTCAGAAGCCTACACCCGTGAAATTGAAGCAGTGCCTCTGCTACACAAAGATGAATTTGTGGAATCTACCTAGTTTGACCATCAGTGCACGGTTGAAAGCTATACAACTGGAATCCTGACTATCAGTAGCTACACAACTTGAGCAGATGACTAGTACACAAATGGGTCATCAGAAGGAGTTTTTGTGTACAAATCCAGAACACAGTTTGTATGTAGTGCCTACCATCTTACTTTCACCAAATACCACAGACAACACAATTTTATATATATGTTTGTTTGGATTTGTTTTTGTGTGTGTGTTTGTAGACTTTACCGAGGAGCACTGTGCTATCCCATGTCCCGAGGACTGCGTGTTGAGTGTCT
>JZLH01S0453301.1:151061-177517 GCA_001188425.1 Eucidaris tribuloides | reverse complement strand
TATTTGGGTCGATGTAGGTGTGTGTGTTTGTATCTATTTCTGTAGGTCACTTGGTTTCATCTGTGGTCGTTGATAGAAGGCGAAAAGTGGAATTTTGGTATTCATTCATTAATTCATTGTTGACATTGATTTGGTAGTGTATGGGTAGTGGATGGGGGGTATAACTCATTGATTATGGTGGAAATCGTTTTGCAGTGGCGGGACTGATGTAAGAAGATCGATGAGATGCGTTTATCATCGTTAAGAATTACATGGCATCGCTTGACACTATATGCCACAGTAGGTATGTTGAATGATGAATATGTTTTCTGATGCACCCCAAATGTTTTGTTTGCTGTTTTTTTTTTGTGACTTTTGAAGTAGTATGTACTTCTGGAATTATTTGTCGTTGCTCATTCATTCTGTCATATGTATGTATGTGAGCATTTATGTGTTGTCATCATATTGTCTGTTATTGGGCTATAGTCACTTATGTAGTCGTCTTCCAAGGGATGTGATCTTTAAACTATGATCATATGATGCATGTCGCAGCATTGTTAATCATTGTAACGGATGTATAAGGTCATTTTATGTTGAGGTTAATGTGTGGCTGAATGAATGTCCATTGGTAGATTTGTTAGTTTCATTTTGCCATATTTGCCATATTACATCCCATTCCCTTCAAAGGATATTTGACTTCAAGTGTGGATCACCTAGTTCGCATATCGTGGGACTCTGTGTGTACTGTTCCTTTTTTCTTTTCTAGCATATCGGTTAAGCAGTTGATGTATATTCCGATTCCTTGAAACACATTATTTTGGTTATTTCCTTATGTAGCTGACACATGTCGCCACTGGTTTAGGTACAAGTTGATTATACCCTCCTGGGATCGACAGCGCCGAGTACTACTATTTATATATGATGTGTACCACATATAATAAGATACCTAGCAATGATTAATATATTTTGATATTTGTATTACTTCTCACATTATTTGGGTGGTATGCATGATAGCTAAAAGCAAAGCACTTGGTTAAACTCTACGCACTTCTCAAATTGGTTCATTCATCGAGATTTCTCGCTGTCTTCAGGCCAAGAGCGCGGCGTCCCTACCTCATCCATTCTCCCCAGCCTAAGCGTGCGGCGTCTGGAGTTTGCCCCACTTTGACGGTGAAGGAAGTAGGGACCTTATCTGCCGGACTCCTGCTTACACCTACACCTGCTGACCACACGTGGACAGACTGTCAGTTGAACGTCGGTAGGGTGGGTCATTACGGTCGGATGGTCCTGGCAGGAGACCTTGTGGGTGATGCGCCTACAGACGAGAGGTAGCTTTGAGAGGAAGATGAGGAATGTTGTGACTATCTATCTTGTCGCTATCTATCTATCATATCTATTATCTCTCTATTTATCTATCTATATCTAGTTATCTTCTTCTTATATCTATTTATCTCTCATCGAGTTGTCTGTTTCTCTGTTATGCAACATACACCACTTGTGACATGTGAGTTGGAGAGGGATGTTGATCATGTTCATAAGGCGACTTGAGGGTTGGGGTGGCTGTCAGGGGGGAAGGGGCAGACCGCGTTAGGAAGACATGGAAAATGTAGGTTGTTGTGGATGGAGAGTAGGAGGTGTGTGGTTGAGGGAGGGGATGCGCCGAATAGGTAAAGTTGGAGGGAGGGGTGAGGGTGATTTCGTGATGTGAGGTGAATCCGGCACCCCCGTAGCTCGGACTAAACCGGTATTTAAAACCTGGATACTACTACACTGTACCGTATCGTTCTGTGCTATTCATTGATACATCAGATTTATTCACCATTTGATCTCCCATTTATCTATCATCCATCTCTTTCGTGTGTTACTTATGGGAACTGAACGACAGTCCTCTGATATATCTGGGTCCACGGCCCCTATGGGAAGAAACATGTTACAAGCCGAAATATCAAATTGTCTTAAGGTTAAATTGACATGATTGGGTGGATTCCTCAACTGTGGGATAAAACTGACGTTAGAATCAAGTAGAATATGCCAGGATTCTGCTATGAAAATTTTTGTAGTCATTGAATTAACTTCAATGCAGTTAGGCCTTGTGACAGGACATTGTTGTGTAGCTTTCTATGCGGATTATTTCTCCCCTTCGTCTCCAGAGAAAGAAACTGCTAGTATGTCATGCTTATTCTCCAAAAGTAATACTAAATTCAAGATAGATACTTCCAGCAGGAGAACATTTTAGCTGGTGTATCCTAGGCTATATTCTTAGATACTGAATATTAAAAAAATTAACTGAAAATATGAATCTTGTTCATCACGATTATTAAAATGTGTTCCTCAGTGATTGTTGTTGTTGTTGTTTGTTGGTTTTAACGGCGCATTCAATCGATGACCGATGATTCACGCCGATTGGTTTCTAGGTATGGTTGTGCGGGTCCATGGGGTTGTGGGGTCCGATGGATGTGCCAGAATACAAAAATGCATTACTTGCTACAAATCTATATTCTTGTTCTATATTCACAGTGCTTCAATGTGAACGCGAGTGATGGAAACGTGGTTGATCACGACGTGTGTCTCTGCAGTACGGTGCACCCAGTGCCCGCCAATCGAGCACTGCGCATAGGGTGCACGACGACTGTGTCATGTCACTCCTGGTCCCATGCCGACAAATGCCAGGCCCATTGTTTGGGCTCACAGACAACGGAGACCGAAGGGTCCATGGTACAGTCACGGTCTGAAATGAGAGAACATTTTGTGTGTATGTTAATGGTGGCAAGTTTTTCAGTTTCCCTTCTTCTGTTGAAGTAGCAATGTTCAGGTTTGGTTTCAAACAAAAGACAAATGCTGAAAACTAAGTGTTTCTTTTTTGAAGGACATATTTGAAATTTGTGGATCTTCAATTTAAAAAAAAAAAAATCTGTGGATTGTTAGCTTCGTAATATGTCGATGGACAAAATAAATGTTCTGGAATATAAAACTTTGAAAGTGCTGCTGCACTGGCTGATTTCTTTTTGCTTGTTTATTGAATAACAAAATTCGTTTGCCAGAATTCCATTTTTGGTTTTCTGTTTGATACTCCTTTTTTCCCAGGGGTGTGTACAATTTTTCAATTGATCAAGTG
The DNA here is from genome assembly GCA_001188425.1 of Eucidaris tribuloides. NCBI lineage: Eukaryota > Metazoa > Echinodermata > Echinoidea > Cidaroida > Cidaridae > Eucidaris > Eucidaris tribuloides. Next base: position 174,423 of record JZLH01S0453301.1, on the reverse strand, counting down.
ATTAACTAGAGTGTTTGAAGCAGAGGTACTGTCAAATACATTGCTACAATAACACAACATAATACAACAAAAACGTCTCATCTTTTGTGCTCTTTCTAGTTACCCCCACAAATACTAGAACAAAAGCTAGTTTGATATATTATTTCTTGGCAGCTAGGCTATAACATCTCATTTATTAGTTAACATATGCCATGCATTCTGAGGCATGGTAAAGATTTGTATTGTAGTTAAACCATGGCCCTTAAAATCTTGTGAATTTCAGTCATTTGTGCTACTTCATACATATTTTCTTGAATAAAGAATCAATTAGATGCAAAGTTCCAATCAGTATGCTTATATCCATCAATGACTTTGCTATATAAAAAAGGGAAACAGACTCTCATGTTACTAATAGACAGGGGGAAAACAATATCTATCTGTAACAGAGAAATGTACACAATACATATAAACAGTAGGACTGTACTATGACAGCCAGTAATAATTATAATTCTTTACTTGCACCATGGTAAAATCTTTAATTTGTTCTTTGGATGTTTTCATTCAGGCCACTTTGTACAATCATTAACTTAAGCTCTTTACCCCTAGAATAGGCAGTCTCCATCTAAACAATGCAGTCGGTGGGGTATGCACCTGGTTTTAATCACTGTCAGTAGGGATGCATTCCATGTCTCATTTGCATACATTTGATCCAGTTGCATTTCATTACAGTGAACCACCCTGTCTGCATGACTGGCAGTATATATGATGTACTCTAAAAAAAGGATTAGTTGTTTTTTGCAAACGGGGGGGGGGGGGGTGGGGGATTGCTTAGTAAGGTAAACGGGAGTCGCTTTTTTCTTTTTTTATAAGGCTGACTTTTTCACACAAAAAAATCTTAACATGAGGTATGTTTTGGGGGAAAATCCTTAAACATTGGGTCATTTTGAATTTATTGATTTAACACTAGAGTATTTTTGCCTTTTTCATCGCTAAAATGCACAAAAATGGCTGTTTTCTTGCATAAAAACCCTTAATAATAGGTACCATTTTCGCCAAAATGACGCCTAGAAAAAGGGTTGGGTTTTTCGACTTCAGCGGCACACCCCCGGTCAGAACCAAATCTGAGTACCGCCCCCCCCCTTGTTGTTTGCACCTGATTTAGATAGGCTTCCATCATATCTTGATTCTTATTTGGATGATTGCAAACAAAATCAGTCAATCTCTGACTAGAATTATGAACTGTCGAAATGTATGAGTTGCAATGTTGTATGGATAATGTACACAGTATTAAACATTGTCGCATGAACAAACTGTATGCTACAATGTGCTTTTGTAGAATATTTGAATGCTGTATAAGATCTATTTATTGGCAATATTGATTAACGCGCGTTGAAGATGTATTTGATTTCACTATTAACATATATTTTCCCATAGACCCACTTTTCCACTTACACAGGTTGACTCATACTTATTCTCCAACGGAGTTTAATTAGATATTTATGTAAAAGAATATTTGTCATTACTCCGTCAAAATTTCATTGCATAACAAATGTGGATTGTGGTTTCTAGTTGGAATGAATTATAAACTATTAAGTTGTTATTCATTGTAAACTTTGATTTATTATATGAATATTTAATGTTTGTGGGGTGTAGTATTTGGACTTTTAGCACATTAAATTTAACTTTACTTATAAATATACATTCACAGTTCGCAGGTCGCCGCCAGCCGAATTGCCATGAATTCGAGCCCTCCCAGAAGCTGGAAAGCAGGCCCTGTATGTCCGACTTACCGACTGGTTCAAACCGGTACGTGAGTCTGACTGCTTGCTCGAGTTCGGATGTCGACACTGAGGACTCGGCAGATCAGCGATTGAATCGTGCGGCGCGGCGTCAAGTACAGGCCATTTGTTCTGTCTAGACAGAGGAGGACAGATCGTGGCTATGCTCGCAGCTGTGGACGAACAGGGTATGTTAAATTTATTTGTGCAGAATATTGTTCTGGCCATAAAGCGAAAAAAAATCACACTAGTTTGTACACAATCACAAAATTTGAGGCAGCTATAAATTTACTAAAAAAATTAGAAATCTTAATACATGCAAAGTTCAGTCAAAATTGTGCTTTTTCCCTGTAATATCAAAATATATTGTCTGAATGAATATGTTACTCATCAGTCTTCTTTGTGTAAACATTCCATGTTTGGCATCATCGAAAAAATTAAAAGATGTTAAAGTGAGAATTCTAATTCTGCATCCCTTAAAATAACTTGTGTGGGTCATGGGCCCAACTAAAAAGCTGAAGCAAAATTAGAACATTAAGTGATTGGGTTTTACAGATCGTCTTATAAATTAATGTTGATTGTTACTATATATGCTTAAAGCAATTTTGAAGCTGTGAATTGATCCAAAATTTTACCAATCGAATTATCACATTACAAGTGAAGAGCCAAACCAGCTCAGAAGCCTACACCCAGTGAAATTGAAGCAGTGCCTCTGCTACAACAAGATGACATTTGTGGAATCTAACTAGTTTGACATCAGTGCACGGTTAAAGCTATACAACTGGAATCCTGACTATCAGTAGTAAAACTGAAGATGACTAGTAACAAATGGTATCAGAAGGAAGTTTTTGTGTTACAAATCCAGAACACAGTTTGTATGTAGTGTCTACCATCTTACTTTCACCAAATACCACAGACAACACAATTTTTATATATGTTGTTTGGATTGGTTTTTGTGTGTGTGTTTGTAGACTTTACCGAGGAGCACTGTGCTATCCCATGTCCGAGGACTGCGTGTTGAGTGTCTGGTCAGACAAAAACACAAAAAAAAACAAAAAAAAAGAAAAAAAAAAAAACAAAAAAAAAAAAAAACAAAAAAAAAGAACCCAGGAAAAAAAGGTCAGACTGGCGACCCTGCAGTGGACGGACCCAGGGGGGCATAGGAGTGACCACTAGATGGCAACAGGTGCTACAAACATCCACCTTTGGTGGTAGACCATGTCCAGAGCATGAAAACGATTGGGTGAGTATTAATATAGGTAGTTAATTGTTCAATTAGTTAGTTAGTTAGTTAGTTATTACTTAGTTAATAGTTAGTTAGTAGTTAACCCAGGGGGGCATAGGCGTGATCACTGGATGGCGGTAGGTGCTACAGACGTCCACCTTTGGTGGAAGACCATGTTTGGAGCATGAAAACGATTGGTTGAGTATTAATATAGGTAATTGGTCAACTAGATGGTTAGGTAGTTAGTAGTTAGTTAGGTAGAAGTTAACCCAGGGGGGCATAGAAGTGACCACTAGATGGCAACGGGTGCTACAGAATTCCACCTTTGTTGTTGGACCATGCATGTCCAAAGCATGAAACTGATTGGGCAAGTCTGACATATATAGTTAGTTAGTAAGTTAATTAGTTAGTTAAATGAAGGTAGCTAGTTAGGTATGTAGTTGGTTGGTTTAAGTTGGTCGGTAGGTAGTTATGAAGGTAGTTGATTAGTAAGTCATTTACATATAATTGGTTTGATAGTTAAATAGTTACTTTACAAACATCAAACACCTTTGTTTTTTGTATATCATATTTTGTTTTGATGTTTTGTTGTTGTTGTGCTTTTATTAGATTGATGAAATGAAGCCCTGTCGTTGGGGAGCTGGCAGGCAGGATGCATCGTGGCAGGCCGATAAGTGGCAAGAATGCATCGTGTCAAAGGTCATTGGCACCAACGGGGGAGAAGACTGTGGCCAGGGGGTCCAGAGGAGAACTGTCAGGTATGCTCCCACCTCAACCACCACCAAGACAGTACTAGGCCTAAAAAAATAAAAGTTGTATTGGTGTAACGTGACAGACCCTAAGGATTTCAAAAAATTATTTATTCGCTATCACGATAGCACAATATCTTAGTATCATTTTTATAAATTTGCCATTTTGCTTCAATTGATCCTTTCGTATAAATTTGTACATATTTTTATTCAAATTTTGCCATTTTTGCTTCATTTTTGTGGATCTATGCTTCTTTTTACTTGAGCCATGGGGGTAGAATGCAGTAGGAGTACACTGTGCATAAAATGAAGGCATCATGTTATGGGCAAGACGCAAAAATATGAAAATAAAAAAAATAAAAAAATCCTGACCTACCGACCCTATTTTTCAGGGGCCTGTTACGCCAATACAACATTTTTTTTTTTTTACTCTGACATACAAGAAATCTATGTGGATTTGATATATATGCATTCCAAATGTTTCTTGCATGTTTATACTGTATGTGTATATATAATTTCTATGTGTTTACAAATATTCAGAATTCAATTAAGAGATGATTTGATATATATGCATTCCAAATGTTTCTTGCATGTTTATATGTGTATATATAATTTCTATGTGTTTACAAATATTCAGAATTCAATTAAGAGATGAAAATATTTGTTGACTGCCTGTGACATTGGTTTGAATGTGTTGAGTGCCAGCGATTACATTTTACAAACCCCAATTTTTACGTGTGACGTCCAAACACAGGCCGTGTGAGATTGTAGTTTACATACATACAGTTTGTGAATGACTAAATTTTCATATCAGATACATTAATGAAATACAGATTTAGTTTAGTCATGAAAAATATTAAAAAAAAACAAATATTATTAAGAAAAATTGTAATTATAAGTTTAGAACCCATGATTCATTTGTTATGTTTGTCCTGTCACGTATGTAATGTCAGTGTTTGTGTGTTTTGTGTGTGTGGATATGTGTGGTGGGTGTGTTGGATGGTGGGGGAAAGGGGGGGGGGACCTGGAGTGGATGTAGATATATATGTGTTTTATGAATAGACATCTGACCACAGCTATGCAGTTAGTTAGGTCTACTTGTAGTACAAGTGTGCATGAATTTTTAGGAGGGAATGAAAAGACTTCTAACATTTGTAATATTTGATAAATGGTCATGTGTCCTATGGTGGGGCCCCTTTGCGTTACAGGCACCAAAATTAAGAATTTTGTCACTTCTTGCATTTGAACCAGTATAACTCAAAAAGTACTTGTCAGAAATCAACAAAAGTATACATTTTCTGAAAGCTTATACTTCAGAAAATCTGAATCAGCCAAGGTCAAATGGCTATACAGGGTGTGTAAAAAAAATTAAAGGGTAATGTCACAAAAATGTATAATTTTGTAATATTGATGACAACTCATTGCACTTGTCACTATTAAGTCAAGGCTCAAAATTGATGTCATGGTGTGAAAGATCACACTTCCAGCTTTAAGAAAATGTATGGTTTTACTACTTTTCGAATTTCAGATGTAGTGATACAGGGTGTGGCATAATATGTTTAAAATTGTGTTGCGATTTGTTACAATAACATTAATCACACTAATTAAACAAGCAGTTTACTAAACCTAATTAACAAATTTTAGATGTTAATTAGTAGAATATTGTTTAATAAATGGATCAGTAGAGTGTATTTAAAAATTTAAACCAAAATATAGCCCTGAAGTGAATATATGTGTGTGTCCTTACATTCAGTACTTTCATGCTTCATAACGTGTACAAGTCAATGGCAAGCATAAGCTACACCAGTCATTAATTAAGTAATTAATGACCTTGAAGGCAATTAATGTCACTTTTACTTTTGAGAATTGTTAAGTAAAACATCTGTCAAGTTAGTCAGATGCATATCATAACTCCAAGATAGCTTACCTGCTGCAAATAGTAGGAAAAACAAAAGTGTACAGGTGAATTTGCAATTTCCCCATAGACTTTGTACATACTCCTCCTCCGCTTATCCACCAGATTTACCCTCGTTAACAGTTTTGCATTTTTCACTTATTAAACAAAGTGTTATACAAGATTGCTTATCAGATTTCAAAAGCAGAGTAAATTTGCTGCAGAATGAGCCCAAATTCATCATAATTGGATGAAGGATAGCTCTGATGCATCAAGTCCAATTAAGAAGAGGACTGAAAAATGTAACGCCACCAGGTATTTGGGGGTCCCACCATACGACACATGACCAAATATGACTATCTTCTACCATCATTAGCAAAAGTTTAAGACCACAAGAACATTTCCCATTAAAGTATTTACAATACAAAACCTAAAGACTATTGATTCATTAAGAGGTTACGTGCATAGTAGTTATTCTTCATTGTTCAAAGGGCAGGGGAAAGTATTCCCACCGGCATCAATACTTTTAAAGGAAGATTTACTTTGAACTCTAAGCATATTCTTGATGAACCTTGTGCAGAAATGTGATGACCTACAGAACCAATGCCTTATAATTACTGTGGAATGACATTGAACACAACTTGCCCTTCAACAATTCCAAGAAGCAATAGTTTTGAGCTTTAGTTTCCTATTATTATTATTATTATTATTATTATTATTATTATTATTATTATTATTATTATTATTATTTATATACTGCACTTTTCCCAAGATGGCCCAAAGCACTTACAAGAAAAATTACACAAGGTTTAATGGAAAATATTCTTGTGGTCTTAAACTTTTGCTAATGATGGTAAATTGTATTTTTTCCATCAAACTCAATATTTCTTTTATCGGTTTATCTTCCAGCTGTGTCCTCCCCATAGAGCACGGTTTCCGCATGCGGACCACCAACCTGTCAGAGTGTGATGCTAGCAGGAAGCCTGATAACATTTGTAGTATTTGATGAATATGACTAGTTTATAAATTATATTTTTCCACCAAACTCGGAGTCCATCTATTCTATCCTTTATCTTCCAGCTGTGTCCTCCCCATAGAGCACGGTTTCCGCATGCGGACCACCAACCTGTCAGAGTGTGATGCTAGCAGGAAGCCTGATAACATTTGTATTATTTGATGAATATGACTAGTTTATAAATTATATTTTTCCACCAAACTCGGAGTCCATCTATTCTATCCTTTATCTTCCAGCTGTGTCCTCCCCATAGAGCACGGTTTCCGCATGCGGACCACCAACCTGTCAGAGTGTGATGCTAGCAGAAAGCCTGATAACATTTGTAGTATTTGATGAATATGACTAGTTTATAAATTATATTTTCCACCAAACTCGGAGTCCATCTATTCTATCCTTTATCTTCCAGCTGTGTCCTCCCCATAGAGCACGGTTTCCGCATGCAGACCACCAACCTGTCAGAGTGTGATGCTAGCAGGAAGCCTGACCTGGTTCAGCCATTAGCATCAAACACTGCCCTGGTCAATGTGTGGTCAGTAGCTGGACAGAATGGACACTATGCCCACAGGTATGAAATCAAAAGAATTGTTAGGTTATACCAAATATCAAAGGCATAATTTGATAACGTTCCCAATTTGAAATATCTGAGCTACATAATCTTTCACGCTGTGTTATGATTAAGAGTCGGCCTGATGAATAATTCGTTTGTGATGTTCATCTGTTTAACCCGTTGCTTACGGAACCAGATGGGTCCTGTACAAAGTGTAAAGGGATTTACAGAATCTCGTAGTCAATGGGTTAAGCTAAACTCATAGTACAAACCAGAACAATATCAGATTCTCATCCTATTATTACATATCATGATGATGATTTTGAGTGATTTTGATGCTGTACAAACGAAAAAAATAGGCCCCAAGAAATGAAGCACTTCTGAAATTAAATGCACAATTAAAGTTGTGTGAAAAGGTTGGGTTTGAGAGCTTTTTAAAGGGGTCAAAGGAAGTTTATTTCAAAATTGTGACCAAATATACCATTGAAAAATTGGACAAGATTTTACGCGTGGATTGAATGATATCTTCTGGTCTTGTTTTCGCGAATTTCATAACTAAACAACTGCAAAATCTTCACTTCCTGATATACTTGTACGAAGGGAATGCTGATGCAAAAATATCATGAAAGTATGTTTTCGCGAATTCCCCGTTTTGAAACAAAATCGCAAAAATATATGTACAAAAAATATATAGTGTATACAGTATTGCACGTAACCTCATCTAGACCGTGACATCACTTTGTCCAATCACGAAATAAATACCTTTTCCCTCCCCAGGACTGCAGCGACGAGTCATACCGCACCCGCAACCGCATCATAATGCGCCACCCGTCGGACAGCAGCAGCGACAACCCCTTGGGCTGCCCCCACCTGACAGAGAGCGAGCAGTGCATCCCTGGGATCAACTGCTTCACCTACACCTGGAACGCCACGGAGTGGAGCCCTTGCCAGCTGCCCCGGGACAGGGCCTGTGGGGAGGGGGTGCGGGACCGCCTGCTGCAGTGCTTGCGCAGCGACGGCAGGATTGTTGAAGTCACCAAATGTGAACAGGTACACAAAAAGTTTCTTGCTGAAAAAGATATTCATCAAATTGATGTTGGTAACTCGTTAAGGAGAGCCTGTGTGAAAAGGTGCTACCCATTGTTGTATCCAAGGTCAGCCTCGAGGCCAATTTCTTGGACTTGGTCTCGGTCTGAGTCAAATATACAAACCCTATGGAAAGATTGTGTTTTGGTTCGGCCTTGGTCTCAGAACCTGTGGTCTTGGATACAACACTTGTACCAACCCATAGCTGTTTAGTACCACTTCCAACAATTGTTTGTTGTGGACATAAAAGTATATAACTCAGAGATTTATTGAGAAATCTTTATCTACTGAAGATATGAAATGTAATTACTAAGTCATAGCTGTTTCTTACTCCTTCCAAGTAATGTTGTCCCAAAAGCAAGTTTACTTGTAAGAAATTCAAATGTGTATTCCATTTTCTCTTTTTGAGGGGGTTGGCAGAGTTTTACATGAGAATACACTGACAATTTTTTCTGAAGAAACAAAGACCATTTTATCACAAGCGGTCTAACATTGATTGTAAAGATCCATTACTTCAAGTAGGAAATCAAATATTTATATATAAAGGAAGGGTATGTTTTGAAAAGGGTTTTTTATCGTTTTTTTTTTCCAGTTTGCTACGTCTGCCCCATTGTCGACCTCCACGTCCTGTGAGGTTGTCTGCCCTGTGGATTGTAAGCTGTCACCATTTACACCGTGGTCTGAATGCTCCCAGACGTGCGGCAGTGATGGTAAGTTAGAGTCCCCCAGTTTTTCATGATATGGAAAATGGACAAATTTCACAGAATTTGGGAAGAACGGGAGAACAGAGAAATTCATGGAAAACATGATTTTTTAGACCGAAAAAAAATGAATTACAAAAAGACAGCTAAAACTCTTAAAATACAAAGCAAAAAGCAATAAAATAAAACATTTTTGCTGACAGACGGGCATGAATGCCTGTGTGAGGAACACAAAAAGCGACTCCTGATATTGAAGGGGGATTAAAAGGCAGTGACATGATTGGGAGAAATAAAAATGCCTCTAGAACCAAACCGGTTGAATGGTATACTGGTACCAAAGATACACCGGCTGGAGTTGATCTCATGGCTGGAAGGATTTGTCTTAATTTTGTTTTTCTTAAGGAGAATCAAACATATTTCTCTTGTGCCTCGAGAGATATTAATCCCATCGAAAACTACATGTACACAACAAATTGGCCTGTCACAATGCATATTAATGGTAGTTCTTTTAAAATGAGTCAGCTCTTGACTGTAAACTTTGCACAATAGAATCCTTGCATAGTATACTTGATTCTAGAATAGTTTCACCCCAAGTTGAGGATTACCCCCAAATCATGTTATCTACCTTTAAATGGGGTAAGTTATTTTATTTTTTGTAATAGATTTTTGCTACTAATTGCTTTGTCATATGTGTCATTGAAAAACACTGAATATGAAGTTTAGAATACTTGGGTACTTAATGCTAAGTCAGCAAATCCTACTTTCATCCTCTGTAAAATGTTTAAGGATGAACATTGTCCATTAAGTTGTCAGACTGTCATCTTTTTCTGACATTTTGGCCAAACACTAAGACATTTGCCCAAGGCAGTATGCCTGTTGCGATGTTATTCTAACATTAAACTGGATATATTCTGTATACTTTGTGTGCTATTGACATGGCAAAGATTGAGTTGATGTGCATTTTGTTAATAGAATGACACATTTACACAAATCTGCAAAATTATATACTTTAGCTTGTCATGTAAGAGCACATAAAACTTAGTAGCTAGTACCATTTACCATTAAGCAACATTAATTATATCAAAATTAAAAGTAGAAAATAGAAAAAAGGAAATAGAAATTAAAGATATTACACCTGACTTTACCGTTCGGGGTCTGGTATTTGAGGCAGTGGGTACACTCAGAGGCAGGGCTCCTTTTGTTGACTTTGTGAATACAGTTCATACAGTTAGTTTTAATGAAAAAACACATGCACTTAACATCAGTTTCTTACCTTACACTCTCACAAAATATATGGTGTGTAATTTACTCTTACCAATGGTGTACGGCTCATGAATATACAAATAATAATAATGAATAATGAATGTGAATGTTTAGTAAAAGACAGTAGGGTTTTGTAGCATTTATAAGAGACTTCATTCCTCTTTTCTTGTGTTTCTAGCCGTGATGACACGTCATCGTACCATTGTCCAGCTTCCCAACAGTAAAGGCCGTCCATGCCCAGCTGTACTGACCCAACAGAAACCATGCCAGGCTGTACCATGCTACGAATGGGCTATCACAGCCTGGGGACCTTGTACAACTCTGGTGAGAACATAAAACAGAAAGCAACATCATATCATTATTGAAACTTTGAATTGACATGCAGTACAAGAGAAATATCTTTGTAGAATTATACTCTATTCCAAATTTTAAAAATGTATAAAAAAATTCTTTTGTAATAGTTTTTATATGTTATTTTGTGTTTGCAGTAGTGGTAATTTTGATTGACTGAGAATTGATTACTAACCCTTTGCACGCAAAATGGCATCTGTGCACAGTCGTACAATTGAATTGAACAATCATAATAATTATTTTTCCCCTTCATCTTTGTTCAGAAAACACTAAAAAATAGTTAGTGTGCGTAAGCAACATCTATTAGAAAATATCATTTTCAACACCACAATAAGGAAAGCAAAATTCAAAGAAAATATGAAAAGAACAATTGTCATAATTGTCCCCTTAAAATAAATTCAGCGTGTAAAGAGTTAAGCAAATGCTAAAAAAAGAAGCTTCTTGAATTTAGCTGTGAAGTTTGAAGAATTATTGTTAACTTGGTTTTTGAAAAGAGATGAAGAGATAGTTTGCAGTGTATACACTGATGGTGGGAATAATAATGTAGCACTTAATGTCAGTAAATCTCAGTGTTTAAGCATATCAAGTCTTGACATGCCACAGAAATTACTGGTCTATGGACATTGTATGCATTGTGTGGAGCATATTTGCTATGTTGGCATGTTAAGAGTTAAAAAAGGTTAACCAAAGATTTGAGGTCAAATTCATAAATTTGTCTCAGTGTCTTTTATTTCTGTCTCAATATCTTATTTTTTCTGCTTTCATGATAGGTAAATCTCTATTTTTTTTATTGTTTTCCAAGATTGGTGATTGTGGTGCCGGGATAAGAAAACGCAACGTGACATGCCGCCAGCCGAATGGAATCGCCGTACCTGACAGCTTCTGCCTCCTAACAAGAAACTCGGAACCATATCATAAAAATAGGAATATAACACTGCAGGGCCATGAATACCTTGAGGTAAGATCACAATAGGCATGATTATTTAGTATGTCAGGGCCCAAAATCTGGAAAGAAAAAATAAACTTAATATGTTGGTTCCTTCATTATCTTAATTCCATAGGTTTAATCCCTTATGCACCATTCTATTATTATTTGAAGTTTGGCAGAAAATCAGGAATAATCTTTTAAAAAAATGGGACTTCATTTGTCATTTATCGTGCATTTATAGCATGCACACATATTTCCAACATAAAGTGACAACAGGTTTAGCTTACTAATCCTCAACATATGTTCTAACTTCTCCAGACCAATCATTGTAACATCTTTAAGATGACTTATAAAGTAGTATCTAAATATCACTACATTTCTTTCTTTATTTTAATTTTTTTTCCCTTCAGAGGGAACACCATTGTGAGGTACCCTGCCCAGGTCAGTGTCATCACACCACATGGAGTCAATGGAGCATCTGTCACAGAACGTGTGTGCAGGGGAGACCTATAGGTAATTTATTCTTTGTCTCTGACATCAGAAAATAGGATGATCTTTACATATAACTCTTAAACGCTGCCACATTGAGAAACTTTTTGAGCGCAGTGTCAACAGTTTTTACAGTGCCACACTAAAATTATGTTCTTGATATACATGTACACACCTATATAAATGAGTTCATCCAGCATGTAAGCTACAATCGTAATGTAAAAGTTCAGATAAATTTTCCCGTNTCCCAGAGCCTTTGGGCTAAAAGGTCAGGTTGTGTGTGTGTGTGTGTGTGTGTGTGTGTGTGTGTGTGTGTGTGTGTGTGTGTGTGTGTGTGTGTGTGTGTGTGTGTGTGTGTGTGTGTGTGTGTGTGTGTGTGTGTGTGTGTGTGTGTGTGTGTGTGTGTGTGTGTGTGTGCGCGCGCGCGCGTGTGCGTGTGTTTGTGAAAAAAGTCAGGACTAAATTTAAATGGAATAAGTCGTCAATATGTTGAATATGCATTGTACACAAATGTTTCTTTTGTGTGAAAGCCAGATGTGATTAGTACATTATCTAGTCAAAACTGAATACCTGCTAATTAAAGCGTACAAGGTCAGAAACCCATACCACTACAGTTGGATCTGTGCCGCAAGATATCTGTTTAACAGTAGTGGGTGTGGACTCTACCTGCATGGTCCATAGATCAGACTACTATTGCACACACAAATGAATAAATAGCCCTCAACAAATATTTGTTGCATATATTTGAAAATTCAGGATGTATGAACCCAAAATATTAAACAAGTACTGCATTTTTATATTTTATTTTTTGATATGTCTGTGTTTGTGTTCATGTAGGTGTATGTGTCTGTGACTCTGTGTGTGTGTGTGTGCGTGTGCGTGTGTGCGTGTTCATGTGCATGCATTTCATCTGTCTGTGTCTTCAGCTCAATCAAATCTGATCAAAATTAATCGTGGTGTTCATCTGGAGAACACTGTTTTTAATGAATATATGCATGCTTTAGTCTGATCCATGCAAGCGTGTAGAGTATATGAGTATAATTCTTAGATTTAATAAGGGCATATTTCCCTTGTTTGATAGCATGAATTAATTTCACCAATTTTTATTTGATATTCTGTTCCTACAGGCTCAGAAGGGATCCAGGTCAGATCCCGTGCAAGTCTGACGATGGAAGGAATGTGTCCGGGAGATGATTGGGAAACAAGGACGTGCTCAGGTAAAAAGACAGAAACAAGTTTCCATGTTGCTCTATGATATAAAAAACATAGGGCAGGCATCTTAAACCTTTCAGTAAATGTCAAAAGCATGAACTAAGGTTCCCGCGATCGTGGAAAAATTCATTCTACAGAAAGTTATTAGAATTGATCTTGAATGTCTCCAGTACACGGACTGAATGCAAGTTCTGGACACTTTCGCACCAGTGCATAGTATACTGTATATACAGGCGACTCCCGTTATGACGAAGCCCTTGGGACCGGCAGTTTTCTTTCGTTGTATCAAAATTTCGTTATAACCAAACAGTGAAAGTATATAAAGATATATAGATAATAATTTTGGGCCCTGAATTTCTACTTCGTTGTAACAGGAATTTTGTTACAACCGTGTTCATTATAACGGGAATGCACTGTACCATATATTTCATGTACAGATATCTTTCAGACAGGGAATTCGTGAAAATAAAACCATCACGAAATATTATAATACACTGGGCAATATAAAATTTTTTAAGTATCTCATCCGCAATCCCTCAATATCACCTCAGGTAATAATATTTAGTAAGTTGAGAAAGTTTGACTTGGAGTAAGGCACAGGAGAGTCATAAGCTAATTAGATGCTACTGATTATTTTCCCAATATAGGAGAGTTGTGCTATGACTTTGACTGGTCTACAGGAGACTGGGAGAGAGACCATCGAGATGTATGGTGTCAAAGGTCAGATGGCCTGAATGTCACAGGTGAGACTAATTTGGTTTGATTTGATTTGATTTGTTTTATTTTGTCACTTCCCATCATAGATGCAAAAAAAACAATGATTATATAATTTTAATACCCTGATAGAAATTGTTATCAATAGACAACCATGCAGCACATTTACCTATTACAGTGACTACTAATGGTAAGGCCTAAAAAAAAAATTGTTATGTTGCCCTCCAGCGACCGACCATAAAATGCGAAAAATCAGGGTCGCAATTTTTTTATTATTTTTTTTTTAGCCAGACCCAAAATATACAAACTCACCATTTTCGGGAGAAAATGTGAGATTAGAGTGAAGAATTTACCAAAATTCCTATTCAATAACTCAAAACAGCACTTTTATATGCATTTTGCCCATTTAAAAGACCATAAAAAAACTATCGGGGAACTCTACTCTTCCACAGTTTTGTCCTACATATACTTGCACAATACACTACGTATATGTGTATTGACTACATCCGGGTTTTGCTGTGGTAAAAAAAAAAATTATAAATAAAAAAATAATAAAAATCGACCGACCGACCCAATTTTTCAAATTTCCCACTGGAGGGCAACATAACATTTTTTTTTTAGGCCTAATAGCTGGAAAAGTAGTGAACATTTACCATGAAATTTTGTACTTGATTGTAGTTTTGTTTTATTCCACAATATAAGGACTGCTTCCAATTTTGCTATTTTCATTTAAGGCATCGCTTTACAATGCTCCTAGTTTAACAAATCTGAGTGGCATGATCCCCTAGGCTACTAGTGTCTCTGATAAGGTCTAAAAGTGAAGCCCTGACAAAATTGCAGTTCAAAACGATCATTTTATGTTCTTAAAAAGTTAAAATTATTGAGTGACCATTCCAGTTTTCCCCATTAGACTGCTGTGTTGAATTGTTGTCCACAAGACAATAATTCATGTACTGATTTTTATCTGTACGTATTTTGCTAGTGTCAGCATGACTGTCTAAAAGTTTGTGTTTTAAGATGTTCAGGTTATCCCGGCGAGTCAGAAAGAGCAGAGTCTGCTCTTTCTGATGAGGTATTACTCGGATAAACTTAACCCTTTGGATGCTATAATGTAAAATATAGTCCAAAATCCCGGGGGTACCCTGTCATCTCGGGGTTACATTAATTAATTTAAAAAAAACTGAAAAATATTCAGAATCTGTTATTGGTTTGATATGACCTTTGGGCATAAGCTTTCAAATAAAAAAAACTCCCCAAACTAACTTGGGCTTTAATGTCCATTGAAACACTATCATACCTGTACATGTCAGATAGCAGCAAATTTTGACAATTTTTGAGCGGGGCTTTCACAGTGATATTTAGTGTCTTTAAAATTCTTTACCAGTGAATTCTTTGAATTGTTTTTTCCTTTCAGGTGGCTGTACACATGACATGCCTTCAGCCGTAGCCTCCTGTAGTCCTGCCTGCCACATTACATCGTCATACTGCACCATCAATAACAGATGTGTCTGTGACCGGGGTTACAAACCAATCTACAGGTTAGTTGTCTTTCCATTTGTACGATAATTAGGGAGAGGGTGTCCTGGCCCCGTACCCTTCAACCCATAACAAAATACACTCAAATTTATTATGTTGTAAATGTTTATTTGCACAAAGTGCCTGATTTGGGTTTTAACTTTGTGTACATTGTGTGCACAAACTCAGGTGCACCACATTTTTTTTTTCTGGCTCACTGAAATTGAGTCAAATTTGTGATAAGGTTATATGTAACTTGATGTATCTTTTAAGTGCTGCGTCAGTGCTGTTGCAAAAGCTGTGTAGAATGTGAACAATGCAAAGTGAGCTCTGTGAGATACCACTACATTTACATGTGTAATTGACCAACATGTTTCTTGTGCAGAATGGCAAAGATAATCAGTGAGCAGAATTTCAGTTATGCAAAGAAAACTAACAAAAGTTTAACCTGTTGCCTTTGGGAATTGCATGTGTCATGATTAAACTATGGGAATTACAGAGAATCTTGGAGACAAGGGATTAACACATCAATTTTAAGCACTTTCAATAGCTAAAAGTGTGGAAGCTTTTTTGCATCGTGTGATGAAAGTTAGCTTTCTTTGTCATCAATTTCAGTGTCAGTTTATCCAATTTAATAAGTTTACTTTTCTACATTACTGTGCATTGCTTGCAGTAATGTCGCTGTTACACTCATCATAATACACCTTTTTCATTTTCGTTTCCATGACAGCATGACCAATGGCCAATTAGAAGCTTGTCTAGACGTGAAATCTCTGCCTCCCGAGTCATCGACATCCCCGAATCCCGCACTATCGCCCAGGCCGACACGCAGACACGGCGCATCGGTCGGATCGCAGGGCGATGCGGGTGGGGTGAGGGCAGACGGTGTCTTGAACGATGACGGGACGGGAACGGTGGAAGGAGGAAACCAGGATGATGGCCTGAACGAACTCCTCAATGACGTCCTGAATCCGGCGTGGAATCCCCAGGCCGGATACGGCCCACCGCCAAAAGACAGCGTCACATCAGCACCTGCTACAACAAAAGCACCGGACAAGTCATTTTTTGGTGAGTTGGCGTGTGGGATATGCACAATATTATCTCTGTGATGTAAAGATTGATGACTTGTTTGGTTTTATTATCAATCTCTGGTGATGGTATTTCATTTGTCATTTCAATTTATTTTATTTCATTTAATCATGGCACCAGTCAGCATACGCTGTTTGTTAGCAAGTCTGTGCGAACAAAAATACATCACATGAATTAAAAAATTAAATATATACAAGTAATACAAATGACTTATCCATCTACAAAAAAGAACATTGATGAAAACAATAACAAAAAAAATTGTGGTTTGCAACACTAGGTTTATTGGTTAAGATTTAATTGTAATTAAATATGTTATTATTAATTGTGAATAAATATTAACTGTAATTAAATATGTCATGAATTATCAATTGAAATATGTCAGGTAATATGTGGGGTCAGGTTTGACTTACATGAGTTCAGGTTTTCTTTGAGGGCGTGCTACTGGTATCTTTGTAACTAGTACTACTGGTCCAAGGTGTGCATCAGGAAGGGCATTGGGTTGTAAAATTTTTGCTTCGCAAAAGCCTCACGTGAATGTCATTTGAGGTGAATCCAGCCACCCCTGAAATCAGGGACAAAACTGAATTTAAAAATCTGGATTATTACTACTGTGAGATCAAAGCAGAAAGGTATCATATTTAGCCAGATGTGACATATTTCATATATTTGACTTGTTGCCACTAAGCAAATTTATACCTGTAGTTTTATTTGCATGTAAAACATGTATATCAGCAAGAATGCTGAATCACTTTTTTGCTTTGTTAACATCAGCAGTAGATGATGCTCCTGAATTGTAACTTGATGTAAAAAAATTAATCCTTCTTCTCGATTCCATTTTTACAGATTCCTTACCTCCATGGGTCTACGCCATTGCTGCAGTTGTTGTCCTGCTGATTGTGGTTGTATCAGTCGTTTTGTGTTGTGCCAAGTAAGTACAATACAAAACAACTGAAGATAAGTATGAAAAACAAAAAATGCTGTGTTGAAAGCAATTCTTACCATTATTTTGTTCACACCAGTTTGCATTGTTTTAACAGAACAATAATAATAATAATGATTTACTGATGTAATGATAATGATGATAATAACAAAAATTTTGGCAAAAATAATAATGATTATGATGAGGCTGATGATGATAATGGTGATGAAAATAGTGACGATGATGAGTTCAGTGATTATGACAAAGGTGATGATGATGATGATGATGATGATGATGATGATGGTGGTGGTCATGATGATGATTTCACTGATACTTATGACAAAGATGATGATGATGATGATGATGATGATGATGATGATTGTGATGATGACAACACTAATTAGAAGAATTATGATGATGACAATGATGACAGTAATAAAAGGTGATTACAAAGATTATCTTTCTGACACTTATCCAAATATGTACATTGAACGATCTGTCATATTTGTGATTCTTACTCCTAGGTGTGCACCCAGGAAGAAAGAGGAGGAGAAAAAGCCAGAGCCGGATTATTCTATGTACTGGGATGAAACGGTGCAAAAGAAATACACGGGAGAGATCGAATTATGACTAGATGTCAACAAACAGAATACAGAAATTGAAAACAGGGCCGTCAACCGAAGGAGTGTCGCGTGTACAGTGGTCAGGGAGAGGAGGGACGTCGACAAGGAACTGGCGAGAAGGAGCGACGGCTTCGCTCTCGGGAATTGCCAAACATATGTCAGTTACCGGATATCGAGGGATGGAACGGAGGTGGGATCGCAGTGTTGAGCGGTGCCTGAATATCCACGACTGTTCTGAGTTTTTGCCGCATCTATGCATCATAGTGGATCGGACCTGCGATTGGTGTGAGCTATGACTGGAACGTGGATCAAAATATGAGATTACGCACACTACGCTCGAAGATCTCCAAATTTAGCCATGATATCAGGTATTTACGAGTAACTTACAAATGTATCATTTGCAGAGTTTCTCGTATAAATATATGATATCGTGGATTTGAGCAAATATCCCTTACAGCTGATGCAGAGATGAACGTTGATGATGACATCAGTTCAATCAAGTTCCTTTCGAGAGTATTAAACATAAAGTGATTGTTGACGTATGACGCAGAATAAATACCATTATGAACGATAATGTACCTTCCCTGAAACAAAAGAAATAATTATATGATAATTTTCTTTCTATAACAGAATGCAGAATACAAGGGTACCATGGAGAGATTAAAGTTTGCATTCTTGACACTTTGGTATTGGCATCGTAACCAACGATTTCCATCTGCGAAGTGAAAATCTGAGTTACAAAAATGAAAGATTGTGTAACGTACATGTCCGGAGGGGCAACAGTGTTAATTACATGTTATGAATGATACATAGTGATGTGAAGGGTCTTACAGACTTTAATCTTTGTATTCTGTTTGTCTATATATATATTGGATTCACATCTAAGAGGACTGAATGTAAAGTGGAGACGTTTGTCTGAAATTATGTATACAGGTATGAACATTGATTACTTGCTGTAATTGGCATGCTGGTATGTAAATCAGATCTTTAAAAGATAAGCCATTTGGACAATTTTCTCCAGATCATGGAAAAGGTGAACTTAATGGCTGAAAAAATGGGAAATGGATAAATGTGTATATTGTGATGATTTTAATAATCTGTGGATCTATTGTCAGAAAGATATGTAAATGAGAGTGGTACGTTGATAAAATGAACACTGTAATGGGTGTTAGCCAAGTGGACAGTGCAGTGACTACGTACACACTCCCAAACTTACAGGGGATGTTTCCCCTGACAATACTGTGAATGCAGAAAATTTATGTGATCTAATATTGAAGGTTTAAGCTGTTATGGACAGGAATGGAGATGAGGCCGACCATCCCGAGTCACAAGGCTGCAGGAAAACTATTTTTTCCAGAGACTTGGTACACGTGATTCTGTCCAAGGCCAAGGCCGAGGCCAGCAAATATGGCCTTGAGGCCGGCCTCGACCACATCCCTGGTTATGGATAAGCAATTCAAGAGATATTCAAAACTGGTGTGTCATTTACACACAGAAATGACAAGATATTGAGAGGCTGACTGCAGATAACAGAAACTTAACAATTGAGAATCATTTGGTGGACTATTTTTTATAAGTGTAGATATTAAGCATGGAAAAACAAGGTGGCAAAACATGAACTGAAAATGGATATTGCTGTACATGGTACTAGACATGGTTTTGCTTCGTAGTGTAACCAGCTCTTCGCACTTATTTTTTAAACACATATTGGAACATCATCTCTCTGTTGATGTACATGTAGATTATCCTCAAACAAATTATGTTTTCCATTTGCAAGATCTTATAAAGCCCTGTATGTAGTTTACATGGTATTAGACATGTTTGTCTATATCTTCTATCTTCTTCTAATAAGTAGATAGAACCTAGTAATTTCTTGTTACTTAGCCAACTGTCCCCACCGCAAATAGAGTATTTTATCTCTTAACAGTTTTGTCTTTCTGTTTTATTTATCTGATTTTAAAGGGTGCTTTTCTGAGAAAAGATAGAGTCTAATTCTAATAGAGATAAAAAGGAGATAATTGGAACCATCAGTATGACATAAAGTGTGGAAAGTTCTCATTTGAGAAGACGATTATAATTTGTATTTTAGTAATGACTTTAAAGATACCTCAGAGATAAATCTGTCCAGTAACTTGACTCGGACAGCTATTTTCAGCTAAGCTGACAAGTGGATTAGTTTTTTATTTCAACTGGAGACAAGAATTTCTTGCCCACCAAGCTGAACTTAAATCTAACGTGGATGTGTATCAAAATATGAGCTTACCAAAAAGAACACATACTAGGCTTCATGACACATTCCAGTGGTGTGGATTTACAGCAGGAAAGGTACATTTTATTTTTGTTCTTCCTTTTTTTTGGGGTGGGGGCATGGGTGGGAGGGATGGCCATTTTTTGAACTACAGTGTTTAAGATCTGATCATTACAAGAAGCCATTGGCTGGCTCTTATGATCGTATGACGGTATCAGTTTTGACAAACTTGTGAAACACTGAAAAAGTTTTGAGCTCCATAGTAAGTCCGACAAATAAAAGTCAAGAAAAAAGAGAACTGATCTGAAACTGAAATGAAATCACACAACAGATAATGGTGTTAAAAGAGCCAGTAAATGGACTTGTGTTAAAGAACAAAAGAATCATTATAAATAAAATGTTGTCCTTTTCTATGCAACTGTGTAATGTACAATCTGTGGTTTTGAGCTATTTCCATAAACCAAAAAAAATGATAATAATTGGACATAAACCTCCCAAAGTGCTTTCATGAACATGACATGGCAGATATTTTGTATCTCACCTTAGTTTATTAGCCGTAAGGAACATGATTGCATTCAAAAAGAGACTATTATACTATATTATCCTAAGATAGTATTATACTATATTATCCTTCAATCCATGAAAAAAAATTACAGAAAAAAGTCTACTGCAGGTATAAATCCTTTGTTTCCATACTATGTGGTTATATACATGAAAGCGTCAAAACTTTTTGTTATTTTTTGTTGTATTACATTTTGGTGTTCATGTTATGGCGCTCTACTGTCTCAATATACATGTACTGCGACAAATGAAATATAAACCAAAGTGCAGAAATCATATCCAGCTAATTCTATCCCAGCAAAGTTGCAAGAGATGTCTAGCAATCTTTTTATCAGTACTGGTAGATATTCTCAGTAACCATGCCAATCAAAATGTTGATATACATGTACATTTCTAAATATACCAAAAAAAGTATATTTGTAAGCTGCATCGTTACAATTAGTTACTGTATTAGTACAAAAAGTGTTTCTCCATGCAACCTATATATGTATTCCCTACAAAATGAAGACACAATTTTTTCACAAATTTATCAGTAATCATTCAATTTTGAGGGAAGCTACATCAAATTTTCAACGTGGGCAGATATATAATTTCTTCAATAGTGCATATCTAAGTGATTTGTGAATGTCTACTGCAATTTGCCTAGCATGTAGGATTTAGAAATCAAATAAGTTGATTATTTCTCTTGTCTATCAACCCTGATTACTGTCTTTTGGCGGTGGGGTTGTAAATACATAACTGATCAAAAATCAAGAGATATGCTACCTTTTTCATGGAGTGGTGTGATTGTAAATATGTACCAAATAGATTACTGTTGATAAAATCCAGTAATTGAACACACAAATCTTTCTGGATGGTTTTTTTTTCTGTCTTTCTGTATGAACCACCAGTGTAATTATAAAACAAATTAACAAAATAGTAGTGGTCATAATTTAACTTCTTAGTGATCGTGTAGCTTCTGCTAATGTAAAGTAAAATTCAGATAACAGTCCCCAAAAGAACCAAACTGTATGTGGATCAGATAAACAAATGCAGATTCTTTATTTGAGTAGTACTGGGAAAGGCAAATTTGTCAATTTGTAGTGATATTTCTCCATTTTCAGTGAATATAGATGTCAATTCTTTAGTTAATCTGAAAATGAAAATAAAAAATACAATTTCCAACACAAAAAAGCTACAAACTTGTACATAAAGGATCTGTTGTTAATTTTACTTCTTTTATTTGAGAAAATCTTTTGAATTTAAGCTAATCATTACAGGAAAATATGTCCCAATATCTTTGGATACTTGCGTGCACATAAACGCACAAAAATCATATGATTGTACATATTTTTTGAAAACTTATGTAAATTATCAGCAGGGGTGCTTGATCATACATAGTAACACTTATTGTTTGCTGAAGATGTTAATGACAAAATTATCTAATTACAGCAATAAAGATATTTTCAAAAGAGAAAAAAAAATGTTTGTTTGTTTTGAACTGGTATGGAATTTACCTGATTGGTAGGCATAGCAGTATTGTAATTATGCATTCATGTGCTTGCACAAATCAAAAGTTGCGCATGTAAATTATGCTGAGTTTCTGTGCAAAATTCCAGAACGTACTATTTTGTTTTTACTAAGTTCAGTCAGCTTTGAATTGAAATAAGGGTGAAATTCATATAAAATGAAACGCCTTAATCAAATTGAATATGGTGATAAATTATTTTTGGTTGTTGACTTGTATGTAATTATGTGGTGAATATAATTGGTGTATGATATTAGTACTGTACAAATATATAATATGAAATGACAAAACAATGATGTAGAAAAAGTTCAATGCTGTTGATGTTGCAAATAGCATGTCCCAAATGTTTTGTATTCCTGATGCTATCCCTAATATTTTTTTTTTAATACAAGGTTTGCTTACATGATATTTTAATTATTTCTGCATTACAGTTACATATTTAAATGGTATTCGTTTTGTCACTTATCTATAAAGTAAATGAGTACTAAAGGTATGTGTGTGTGTATTTATAGAGCGGTGTTTTTAATTTTTTGTAGCCATTGTCACAAGTAATGTTGCCTGTCGATCATTAATAATAGTAAATGTCGCCCTCTCCCAACTGAAAATAAAAACCCTGGCCCGTGTTTTTATCCATGTACATGTAACCACTGTTCCATGTCAAATGTCTTGCCTTTATTTATACAAATAAAAATGTCACTATATCCTATCATGCCAAATTTTGTTTGGTGTGAACAATTGTAATTATGTAAATATTCTTATTTTATTAAATTATCATAAAGCAATTCTCTGTTAGATGTTGATGTTAATGTCTTTTATATTGGTGTGTTTTGGGGAAAATGTTTCTTCCACGTTTTGTCAGGTTTTCTACAAGTGATCATATCATATGTATGAAAGCTGTATCCATTTAGAAATAACTCCAGTTTGTACAATATATCATTAGTTTTGAAGTTAGACCTGATCTCAACATGT
>JZLH01S0453301.1:133097-144605 GCA_001188425.1 Eucidaris tribuloides | reverse complement strand
GGAAATTTTGAAAGTGATTACTAACAGTCCTGTGTGTACAGTACAACAGCATTGCAGCTGAGTTGATCTTGGAACTAGATGCATTGTGAATGCAACGTGAACATACAGTGCTTCTTTATGCATCAGGTGAAATTTGACCTGCTATACCTGAGAGAACTTGTATAAAAATAAATGAGATATTTACAGCGAAATAAAGCCTGGGTTCTTAGCTTTATTATAATATCCAATTTATAACACATTTTGATGCAGTTATGATGATTTATGTAGCACAAGGCTTTCAGATCTGGACAATTCCGACGTTGAGAAAAACATTTGAAAATTGCCCATATTGCATTGCATATTGTGATCCAGCTACAAAACTTCATAAGATTACAGACAACTTCTGGTGAAGCAAATCAAAATCTAACCTTATTATAGTTTTGACAATTTTGAAATTTTGGACGACTTTTCTATTTCCATTAGGTAGAGCAGGTCACATACAAGGAAGACACTACTTTCAGTGAACTAAGATCTTCAACTTGGTTAATGCCGATTAGTCGTACCAGGGTGTTAAGTGTACATATTCTACGATTCATTGCTGTTTGTTTCTTTCAAACAGCTATTTGTGTCCATAGTTATCAAACAAATTACATTCAGAATGGAAACAAAACTGCAAATGTGGAACAAATTTCATATTATTATTTTCCAATGAAGTGGTGATACTTGCACCTTGTTTTGATTGTTAATTGTATGAAATCAAATAAAAACGCAGCTACTATAATTACAAGTGATGAATGAATGTATCGACTCTTGTAATGCAGTATTTTCAGAAATGTGTGTTTGCAGTTGTGTGTTTGTGGAATTGTATGGACCGATATCTGGGAACTACTTTGTGTTCTTAAACCCACTAACAGGGGCCCTCCGACAATTGAGGACATTGGCAGTGGTAATACCTATGCCAATTAACATGTCATCAAATTTTAAACACGTTTGATTTAGTCAATATACAGTGTGTCCCAGAAAAAGGAAACCGGATTTCATGGCAAAAATATTCCATCATAATAAACAATATCTTAGATGAATTAGGTATGTTTATAAAGCTGTGTTTCTCTTCTTTCATTTGATACACAACATATTATTCATTGCTCACGCATGATTGAATTAAAACAATGAATATTGATGCTACCAAAATTTCATTTGCACACACAAATTCCATGTTTGAGTGCATTTTCGGGGTAGTAAATGTTATTATTTTTACGAAATAAAAGCATGACATAAATATTCAATATTTCTTCTTTTATCTGACACCTCATGCATAAAAAATGAATAGCGTATGACGGAGAACAAGTAAAATTAAAACATGCCTGTTTTAGCGTGATTTTCAGAATGAATACATATTTAGCTTTTGGAGGCAGGCTAAACAAAAGGTTCACGCACAGTTGACTTCACATGATATAGGGCACAATAGGCTCCGAATCTTGTTAGCGAGGTAATTTCTTGGTTGCTGGCTGCCAAATCCAGAAAGCAGAGTTAATGAATGCATTTTGGGACATTTCTGAAAACAAGCATCATTTCAAATTGTCTTTTCTCACTCATGCATCGGTCATTTTTCATAAATGAGGTATCATACGAAAGAAGATAAAATAGGCTTTCTAATGATGTCCTTCAATATTGAAGATATTCTGAATACATTCAAGCGTGTCAGTTTGAATTTCAAATTTGCTCGTGCAAATGATTTTACTCCTGTGTCCCTTCTGATTGTCTTTGCTCAGTCATGCGTGAATGGAAATCTCCGTGACTGGTATCAAATTAAAGAAGAGAAAATATGCTTTCCAACCATGTACGATTTTTTTTGGTCATATTTATCAACATATAAAAATATCTTCATCAATCTCAGTTTCCTTTTTTCTGGGACACACTGTATATCTAAAAAAAATGAGCCCATCTATTAAAGACAAGTATTGTGTATTGGGGAAGGAAGCGTCCAAAGTTAGTGGATTAAAATCATGTTTTGTGTGTATTGTGCATGAGCCGGTCCCGATTAGCAGATTAAAATCATGTTTTCTTGTGTATACCATCTGACACACACGTCCCCACATGACACATTGCAACAGTCTGTGATTTCTGTGTCTGTGTGTGTGTCTGTGCATGTGTCTGTGTGTGTATGCATGTGCGAGTATGTGTGTCAGATATCAATATTTGACTGCAGGACTCCTTAAAGGCAAGGTCCACCACCCTGACGTCAAGTTGGTTTTAATAAACGCAGGAAAATGAAACAAATTAATGAAAGTTTGGCATAAATTTACCAAAGAATAACAGAGTTACGAAGTTTCAAAGTTTTAATTTTGTAACGTCACATGCGAGCAGCTCCCCATATGTCATGTAATATAAATTCCATGAATTGTCATTTTTTTAATGGTTTATAATTAATTTTTTTTCACAGAGTTATATGTGAAATAAGGTTTCTGATTATAAATTGAATGCACAGGTAAAATCATTTTCAATTTTCTGACAAAATAGCACTTTACGGAATTTATATTAAATGACAAATGGGGGAGCTGCTTGTGTTTTGCCAAACCTTAACAGGTTTTTCTCACTTTTCTGCTTTTAATAAAATCAACTTGACGTCAAGGTCGACTTCCCCTCTAATAAGTTTCTTACTGTTTTGCGTATTTTTATTGTTTAAGCATCAATGATCATTTGAAAGACTTGAATATACATGTATTTTTACTTAACTGACAAAATTCACAACAAATAACCATGACAACCAGTATGATATGTATCCTTCACATTTATTTTCTGAAAATGTTTTAGGTTATATATGACATCGCATAATGGCTTCACTTGAAATACACAATGTACAGCGCAACATGATAATTATAAATCATAACAAATTATATAAATATATACCAGAGATACATCAAAATCTATACACATCACATGTAGACATGTCTTTACAAAAAGTGTGTGTACTGTTAAATGTTTATTAATCAATTTATATCAATTGAACAACCAACAGAAACAACAAATAATAATTCCTAAATAAAATATTGCAAATATTCATCCCGCAAAATAAAGCAGCAAATATTCATGACACTATGTATACACAATAATGGATTTAATTACAAATATAATACCAACTATACATCAAATTAATATTTTATCATTTTTGAGGTTCTCACAAATAATCTTCCACAAATACTTGAGGCTTACCCACACAAAGCACACAATATCACTTTTCCAAACACTTTGTAAATACATTATTACAAATCAATATATAGTACTGGTATCACTAAGATAAAACTGCTTCTCAAAATGCAATTTGAAATAATGCTTTCTGGAGGAAAAATAAAAATCAATAAAAAAACTTTGGTTTGGCATATGTTTGAGAATGGTGGTTTAAATATAATGCTATTACAGTTTATATTCTATTTTTTTTAAATTATTTTTTGATAAGTGCTCATTTCCTCATCACTTTTTTTTTATATATACTTTAATGGAATGAAGGACATCATATATCTCGTCATTAATACCCTGTATTTCATAATTTTTAACCCAAAACTTTTCATATTACTGTTTTGATAAAATACAGCTGTATGCATACCACACTTTGTATCAAACTTTTATAGCAGGTGATTCACTCATTTATACTACAACAAACCATTTTAATGTCTTGATATTTGATATATTCCTTTAAACAGAAATAGAAATGCACAATGCTGTGCACTCATTATTTACCTATCTCTTTACTCCTTTGATTTACCCATCTCATCTAACTACAGTGCATCCCTGAAAAAAAAACCTAAAACAAAGGCTTATTGTGTGAAAGCAATGAGATGTATGATTGAAAAAGCATGTTTAAAATAAACTTTCACTTATGCTCTTTCTAATGATACATTATTAAGCAAACTTATTCATTTATGCATCTTTGAGTACCATGACTTTGAAAATTTAATGTCAAAAATCATTTGCTACACTTTTTGCCTTTGACACTGAAAAGAAAGAAATGGACACATGGTCTGCTCAGTGTCGAATGCAAAGTGTAGCAAAATGGTTTTTGACATTAAACTTTCAAAGTCACGTTACTCAGAGATGCTTCAACGAATAAGTTTGCTTAATGTATCATTAGAAAGAGCATAAGTGAAAGTTTATTTTGAACACTTTTTTTTCAATCTTGTACCTCATTCCTTCTGCACAATAAACCTTTGTTTTAGGGTTCTGGTTTTTTTCTGGGATGCATTGTACATCAGAAAAGCGCCATCTTGGTCACTGACACACAATAGTAACTGTCACTAGTTACAATCATTGAGAAATTATGCATGCAATTGGAATGCCAGATGTAACTAGTCAATTGCATCATGACCTTTGACATATTACATCACATCAAGTGTCTACTGTGATTTCTGATCTGTTCCTCCCATTATTTTTCCCCCTTTCTTTCCATCTTTCATTGGCAGGTATTATTTTTCAGGTAAGAACCTACTGTAAAGACCACAGCCTTGAATTACACTTGTGAATAATCATTAATTTGATTCATACTGTTAAATGTCAACTCATATTGATATCACTTGTGAGAATGTAGCTCTTTATAATATCCAGCCCAGAAGTGTTAAAGTTACTGATATTTAGAGTACATCTTGTACCTGATTCCATGAGAGAACTCACAGATAATACAAATTCTGTTGATAAGATGCTAATCATCTTAAACTATGTACATCCAAAATAAAGCGAGTATTATGAATCAATGGGTACACCAGGACATTTAATTTTGAAAAATATCAACAGCACCTTGTCAAGTTAGGTACATTCTGTTGAAAAATAGTAACAACTGCATTATTTTCCAACTAAAATGGAATGTAACCAATTCAAATGGAATAACTTAGCATTTGTGGCACAGGACTGGTTTCAAAAGAACTTGCATAATTTTAGCATGTAATCATGTACAAGATATTTTTGTAGTTGTATGTTAAAATTACAGGAATGCATGATTTTCTTTTACACACTTATATTTCATATAATATGCCATGCAACATTAATTTCAAATTTCTGATTCTTCATGATTATGATAATATTATCACATATATCAATGCACTGGTTAGAGTACTTGTTTGAATATATGCAAAATGCAAATGAATAGTTCTATCTAAATAAATACATTATACTGTCTCTTCAACTTTGAACATCTTGTTTTAATTTCATTTCTTGACCATTTATTGATACAAATTAAGATGCTTTTCACTGTTACAAGTCATACAGTTTTAATGCTTGTTTGTATGAAATCAGAGAGTGAACAAAAATGTGAAACTCATTGAAGATTTCATAACAAATGTCCTTTATATATAAGACTGAATAATTTCTATAACACTCTCTTTCATAGAGCAATGGTTTTAAATATTTGACCAAATAATCAAACTATTGTTGAACCAGATACAATTCAATTTTAAATATTGCCGTTTTTTAACGCCAAACTTTTAGTAAAGACACTTTTTGAATTGGAAGACTACGACAAAACTAAGACATGGAATCGATGTGAATCAATGATACCCACAGGCAAAATATTATATTAATATGCACCATCATAAAACAGGAACAAATATATCAATATTTGGAATCAGAATGCTTTCTTTGGTGAAAAAGAAGTGCACCCAATGATAAAATATGTAACTGTTGTTACAACTAAATGTAGATAAAAGAAAAATAATGTGAACAATTGCCTTTTTTGTACATAATCAGTTACACGTAAGTGTTGACCATATGACACTGACAAATAAAGGCAGTAAATGGTTATGAAACTGTTATAAGACACAAAAATATACACAAAGTATATCTCTTTGGATATATATATATAGGCCTTCAGATATATTTATAGTTAATCTGAAAAATGTCTTTCTAAATGTTCCATAGTAGCTCATCATCTTCTGCAGTAAGCTTTTCTTTTTTAACTTTTAACATGCCAGAGGATTTCAACCTCTATGGAATTTATGTGTATTATTTGGTGCAGATCTGTGACTTTGGCATGTTGAGATTTAATATGGTTATACCTTCTAGCACTTGCAATTGAAAAGGATAATTCGTGTTCAATATGTATATTGATGTAATTCAATTTTTAAAATGTTTGTATTACAAATGGAATGCCTCGCAATAAGTTAATACACGAGAGTTTAGATTATGAGATAAGGCCACATTTTTCCAATAACAATAACAATTTTCATCTATATAACATGTTTTCATAATGTTACCAATGCTTTTATAGTTTTTTCAATTGTACAATTTGCACACTTGAAAGTACGATACAAATCCACTCTATGCTAGTTGGCTTTTAGTTTATGTAACATTTCATGTTATTAGAGCCACTTAATTGTGCCTTACATACATGATTAAATCAATGAGATAAATTATGCAAAATTATGCATCATTGGTTGTTATAAAACAAGTTTTTCTACCACAGCTATTGGTAGAAAATATTGATTTACATGTAATTGATACAAGTTCTCAGAAACTGTTAAGTACATCACAATTTTTAAAGCCAACTGTAACAACAGACAAGTACAGCTTATCAGGATTTACATAAGATACTTTTTAGCCATAAAATTTATCATCAGGGGAAATGTTTTAGTGGCCATCATAAGCAGGTTGGCTGCTGTAGAGAGGTGGCTGCTAAAACAGGTTTGACAGTGTGTGGAGGTGTGTAATTAGTTCCCTGTCTATCAAAAAGCTTTGAATCACCCTGAAAATTTATAACAGAGACATGATCTGAATTGCAGCAACATATGTGTCACAATAGCAAAATACTGGTACCACATATGGGCAGTTCCAGCGTTACGGACATTACATTCCGACTTTTTTTGGCAACTTTGGGGGCTTATTTCCAGAAATCATCATCATCATTCTGAACCTTTTTGTGAAATTCTTACACGATCCACCCCAAAGTGTCAACAGTTTGAATTTGAATTAGTTTCTATTTATCACTTGGTAGTTATCACACATAATGTTTGCCGTTACGGACATTACATTTTTTGGACATGACTTTTCACCTACCAACGTATTTGTCAAAAAATTTTGTGAACTTAAGCATAAAGTGAAGCAAATTTTCTTCTGAAATGGGTGTCAAGGACCTGTTTAAGTTGTAGGATGACAATTAGGTACAACAGATTCAGTATAACCCATACAGGACCATAAATGTTGCGTTACGGACATTACATTTTTAACGTTACGGACATTACACCTCGGACCACTTTTTTAGGTCCTCATATTTCTACTTAAAAGTATTTGATAACTAATGTAAAGCTAATATTAGTCATTTTTGGTCCTTTCTTAACTATTAACTACCATGAATTAATTCTGAAGTGCTGTTGAATGTGAAATAATGAGACTCAAAGATTGTGCATTTTTCAAAAAAGATAAAATTTTGCAAGAAAAAATTTTTTTTGAAGAAAAGTACGTCTAAATATACTTCAAATGTATTCAAACACCACTCAAATTAAAGAGTTCGATGAGTTCTATTGTGCAATACTAAATTTATCACTGTAGCACATATATTTTTGGAATTATTACAGATTTCATGATTTTGAGCTCAGGTAACATTTTTTGCGGAATTGCCCATATATGTGACAAAAGTGTAAATTGGGGCAAATACATATTCATGAACTTTTTTAAAACAATGAAATGTGCAATGTATGTAAATAAAGCACCACTTTCGGCCATGATAAAGAAGTTCACCACATGAATATAATATGCACTGCTTTACGCTTGTCTGAGTGTAGGATATGTCTACCTGTGTGTCTGTTTATCTCTAAGTATTTGTGTGTTTCTATATGTCTTTCTGGGTACGTCTGTGTGCCTACATTATAGATTTATTTTTCCCAATATAAGTTTAGCCAAGTCAAATGCATTACATCAGTGCATCACTATGCAAGTTCTGCTATTGCAAGTATTTACAAATAAATAAAATGCTATATTCTTAAAGTCAAAGTAACTTCTGAACTATGAGGAGTCAAGATCCAATAATTGCAGAAATACATTTGTCCTAACGCAGACTAAGAGCAAAAGGGGCACTAACACAAATATAACATGTGTTAAAGTTGATGAAACACTACTTTTAGATGATTATAATCATACTGTATATCATATAATTTGTTTCACTGCTTACACTTCTTGCAATTAAATAACAACTTCAATGGTGCATATAAGTTAACAGAAGCTATACCCATAAACAAACTATTTCTTATCTTATAATTTTTCTTCTTTATTTGCAGTTTTCCCAAAACTGTTACACAAATTTGCATAGACCTTTCTGGTCTGGAAACATACAATTTTATAGAATAAAATGTTTTTTGACCCAGCCACTAATCTCAGTGACAAACTATATGTGTTTTCTGATAATACTCACAGAGCCTTTCTTACCACAATGTCAATATTTTACCGAGACTCCCATCTCTTCAATACATTATTATCTGGTCAGAACTTTTTCTGTCGCTGTCCTGCTTTTCATTGAACTGAAATTTAATTAAAACACAAAAGGACAGAACGCTCAAAAACAAACTAAATCTAAAATAAAAATTCATCTAGTTAAAATTTCCTGCAAAAGACACTTTGTTTTTGGTTATTAGATTTTTTTTTTAATGAATGTGGATGGATTCCTGAAAGTTACAATTTGTATTAAAAATTCAAACAAAGACTCTGAATTAAGGCATTGTAGAATTCTTTGGGATACTTAATATTATCAAATCATTTTGAATAACAACTGGTGACAACGGACTTAATTCTGACTGATGTGCTTTCTTCATATAAGGCACAAGAACACAGCAACTGCACCAAAGTAGCAATTAGAATTCATAATTAAAATGAGTATTATGTACATGTAACAATTTATGTCATGTTAGCAGTCTGACGACAACCAAACATGATTTAAAGGTAGTAGTACTCAATTGCAAACACTCCAAATCTCCATGATTTTTCCTCTAATAGCTGCTAACACATCTCAAGAAAATAGTTAACATTTTAGCTATCAATGCCTCCACGGAATGGAGTAGGAAATAAAACTATAACTCTGAGATTTTCTTTCCTTTTCTTTGTTTTCCCAAGTCTGAGAATATGCTGAAAACAGCATAATATCATTCATATCACTTCATTTGACTAGATATTAGAACAAGTAGTCATTATGCTGATAAATAAACTGGAATGGAGAAAAACATCCAGTAAATGAAATTGATCAAAAGTGCACACACACATAAAATAAGGCAGTAACCCTTTTATATGCTGACAATACTTCTGTGTAGTGACATTTTGTATTATTATATTTCTATGACTGATTCCCCTTTGCTGGGTTACCATATTAATAATGTTAATTTATTAATTGTAATCTATGTTTGTTCTTCACATGTAAATACATGAAAACAAACAGAATTCAATACTGGATGCTAAAAATGAACTGAACTGAGCTAAGAAACCATTTTCAACTGCATTAGATGCAAATAGGAATAAAATACTTAATTCTACTAGTATCAAAAAGATGATACGATTTCACACTTTGTACTCAATAACCTAGAAAGAGTAACACCTTTTCACTTTGTCATATCTTATTTGACTTCTCAGATATCTCTGTCAATTTTAGATCACCTTAGATTGAGCAGAATTGTTTTCGGCTTTTTGGCATAATGGATGGAATCACATAAATTAATGGTATGGTTCAAAAAGCAGTACTTATGAGTAATACTGGATGCACACAAGGTGGTCATTTAGTAACACACTAACTATGGCAGAGTTTTTACTGTAAACATCTTGCTTTCAAATACGGAACATGTGAGCGATTGCTCGAACAAGATCGCACCAAAAGTGCCATGAAGTCTTAAGAGTGATATTTTTTTCTCTCAAATTTGCAATTTTTTTTATGCATCAAATCTTTCAGGAATGCTGACTGGAATGTCAATATATATCAAAATGGGAATTTTCTTTAAAAATTGCCATGGAATGCACCAAATATTTGGATGGTGGGCTAACTAGTTATTGCATGCACTGTACTATCCATTCAGTAATCATTTACCATCAATACAGCACTGTCACACGTCGTAGAATAATTATTGTATTAACATTTACGAGATGCTTAAAAAATGTGGGGATCACAGGAATGTTGCAAGCTACTAAGAGGATGACCGGCGATGATGATGATGCAGTACAGTGTTTATCTGATGAGATATGATTCCATTTCATGATCAATGTCAGCAAAATCTTAAAATGAGTCTGTTCATGCCGGAACAATGAAGAATATTTGTCCACTTAGCCAGACATCGCTTAACACTGGAAGGCAGTGGAACTGATGCATAAAACTAAGACATTTCATGTGATGACGTATATTTGAAAAATCTGCACTTGATTGATCACATTAGAGACATCCCCTGTTAATACTCCATTCCACAACGTCTGCTAATCTCAGGGCTGATTCTGTGGGAGTTCAACTAATTATATTTTGGCTTTGACATGCAAAGATTTAATGCGACAGTTTGTCAATGCAAAATCCAGAACCCTCTCATCATTTCATCAACACCACTGCTTCTTAAATCCCTCAATGTAACCGAGCTATCACCTGAAGTCGACCCGCACTCCACGGCACACACAAAGAGAGGAATGGACGAGAACACAACATTTCTTGCTTGCACACAAGTAGTGACGACAAAACATGTTTCACGACTGGATCCACTTTATCTCTTGGTATCGTTATGCCAGAATATCCAGCTTGGCTCCTTTCCTCTTGATAACCGGTGTTGGATTGGAAACGTCGGCGTCTTTGGTCGATACCGTGGCTTGAATCCTGGTCCCATTGAAATCCAGGGGAAACCTGGTTGAGAGGTCGCAAGGAAAGAATACACGATACAAAAAAATTAAAAATGACAGAGTTTACCTCTAAACATTACATCATTGCAAAACAGAGTAAAAATGTTTCTTACAACCAGTATATTTGGAATAAATTAGTAATTGAGAAGATGGTTTAGTTTTTAGTCATCAACCAAATTACATCAATATTTTTATTCATGACTTCTGTTTATAATGGATAACTTATAAGTAACAGATAGGACTTACATAAAGTATAATTATTTTGTCAGAATCTGTAGAATAAAAATTGTAGCATCCATCTGCTTTATTTTTAATTGAGGAATTAACAGTCTGTTACAAGCGATGTAGCTACCATTACTAAGTATTCACGATTTTGTTGAAGGTTCAAAAGGTACTAAGCCAATCTTGGTAGTGTAGTGATTAAAGTGCCTGTCTTGTTATCAACAGTTTGAGGCTTTCAATAACTTTCAAAAGAATAAATATGACAACAATGCCATTTGTTATTTCACTTTAGCATAGAAGAAAAACAATATGTTTATATAGATATTTTCCTACAATTTTGATATTTCATCACAGATTTTCTTTGAAATAGTAATAAACATACATTTCATGGACATCTGTTGATCCCAAATAAAGAACTTTACAAGATCTCTTGTAATTTCTGAAATCATGATAACATGTAATAAAACTTACATTTCC
>JZLH01S0453301.1:114365-131428 GCA_001188425.1 Eucidaris tribuloides | reverse complement strand
CTCTTATCCAAGAAAAGTGGTACAATCACACAACCTACCTGACCCAGGAAGTGGAGGGCCCCGAGGTCATGCATCATTACAATGTAACATAATTGATAAAGGGACATTGCATGATTGGAGCCAGTTATCATATGCATACAAAAACTATTCTCGAATCAAGTACACTGACCAAAGTTTCTGATGTGAAAATTTTGTAGGAACAAATTTACTCTTTTTTAATCCACTGGAGATGATTTGATTTCAATAGAACACACATTTTCCATAGACCCCAGCAAAAGATATCGCATACTCCCTAACATGTTAAAGGTATTGGCTAACATATACCACAGTTAAAAAATCTGAGCCACATGATTCCCCATGCTACCAGTGTCTTTGATGAGGTCTAAAAATGAAGCCCTGAAAAAACTGTATTTCAAAATGATTATTTAGTGCTTTAAAAATGTGAAAATCGTAAGTTGACCAGATTCACTTGCCCATTTCCTCCCATAGACTTACTGTGTGTACACCTAGTAGGCTATTAAAACTCGCCCCGAGTTTAATTGCTTATTCATGCATAACTTGCCATTGGCAGTGTAACTTTCCGAACTTTTGTATTCTAGGGTGTTTATTTGTCCATTTGAACACTACTATGTAGCTCAGATATTGAAGTTTGACAATTTTTTAAATTGAAGCTCCACAATGTTAGCCTATCACTTTAACAATTACCATCAGTATTCTGGTGCAAAGCAAATTGTTGGAGAACTTTGCAAGTGTTCAGTATCTAGCAGGGTCATACTTTCATTCAGTACTGTTTCATGCTTGTTTCTCCCCAAGTAAACAAAGCAAGACAAATCCTACCATTGTATCAGAATTTCCTGCCCCAGCTTAACTTCTTCCAAAATGTTCTATATATATTTTTTTTATAGTCATAACATATAAATCATTAGACACATGTAACTTTTAAAGGCACAGGCTAACATTGACCAGTGCAGTTTAAAAAACTGTGACCTACATAACCCTCTATGGTCTAAGTGTCTTTGATAAGGTCTAAAAATGAAGTCCTGAAAATTATATTTCAAAATGATGATTAAGTGCTTTAAAAAAGTGAAAATCTACAAACACTCATATTGACCGGATTCACCTGCCAATTTCCTCCCATAGACTTCTTGTGTGCAGACCTACGCTATTTTATCCTCTACCCCATTAGAAATTGTTTATTCATGCATATCTTGCTAGTGGCAGCATAACTTTCCAAACTGTTGTATTCTAAGGTGTTTATTTGTCCATTTGAACAATACTATGTAGCTCACATATCACACTTTGACAGTTTTTTTAAAATTGAAGCTCCACAATGTTAGCCTGTGGCTTTCAAATCATAGCATACACCTAGTCATGCATAGAGATTTGCATAAAACATAGAATTAGTGTAGAATAAAAAACAATAATTTATGAGAAAATTTCATAATTGTTTACCTTTCCATTGTTTCTGTTGACTTTGGTCAGAATGTCAGCAAAAACAATGAATTGATCGCTGGTAGTCCCGTATAATTTCTTGTACTTGGCATTGTTACGCAGTAAGACATAATCTCCCTTGAATGGAACAGCCACACTGTAAAATAACAAAAATAAAACAAATTATCCTAGTTTGTCAGTCAATCTTTTAATTAATGTTCAACAGTCTTCATTATTCTTCAATTGTCAATTATTCATGTTAACAATATACACAGAGGGGAAATAAAACACTGCTTACTGGTAGTTGGTGAGAATGGCATGCTTCCAAGAAAAATGCTTCAAATGGTTAATAAAAAATAATCACTTCTTTTAATGACTTAAACCGATTTGAATATTTCAATATTTCCCTCATATGATTTAATACAACCCATTGGAAATATTTCATATTTTAAAAGATAAATTGTCCTTTTGTGATACTTGTTTTCTTTATTCTTATATGCCTTAATTTTTGTTCTAAATTAAAGAAAAAAAGTTCACAACATTAATTCATTTCAGGATAAAATAGTTACTTTATTTTGATGTATCTCTGTATGCTCCATTATGTTTTAACTGAAATGCAAATGTTATTTACTCAGCAGCAAACTGCTGGTTTGAAAGTAGACATACAAATGATAATTTAAGATTCCTGCTTCTCCTTAAAGAACTATTAATTTTAAGAACAAGAAACAAACATTGTGGAATTAAACAGTAAATTCATGTCATACAAACCTCTTAGGATAAAGGGCCTTCTTGTCTTTGAACAGGATACTGGCTGTTACCTTCTCACCAAGTCGGACTCGTGTCGCTTCATCAAACTTCTTCCTGAATCGATTAGCCTGTATGATTCACAATAGATCAACATAAGTTTGTTAATTTATATTAGAATTTGTCTTCACACACTGAATTTAATCTGAGGTGATGATAATAATGACAATTGTTCTTTCCATAATTTTTTTATTATTTTGCTTTCCTTATTGCGATATTGAAAATTGTTATTTTTCTATAGATGTTATTCAAGCACACTATTTTTAGTGTCTCCTGTACAAAGGTGAAGGAGAAAAATAATTATTATGATTGTTCAATTTAATAATACGATTGTGCACAGAAGCAACGTTAACGTGCAAAGGGTTAAAGGGTGCAAAGGGTTTGTTAAGAAGGCATCATAACCTCCCCCCCCCCCCAATCCCAATTCTCCCTATCGCATATAGTTGTCTACGAAGGAGATGCACTCAGATTATTGTGATTCTCAGGGGAGATTTGCCGACATGTTAATATCCGATAACTCATTTTTGCAAGTTAAAAGGCGTGGTGTTTAAAAACATCCGTTTGTTTCTGATTTTTGCAATTGCATTGTTTCATCTTATTTTTTACACATGGGAGTCAGAGTTCCATTCATGTGTGTTGGCATAGGATATTTCTCTTTAGCGGGGCAGAGTTAGTTCAACCACACACACAAAAAAAGGCAATATAACTACAAACAGATTGGCTGTATCAAATCAATGCCGCCGCGTTTGTTCTGAGTCGGACAGGAAGTTAGAAAAATTGCAAAAAGTCCAGGATGTTGATATATAGTTATCTGTTATCGGCAAATATCAGGTATATGCTTTATGGAGTATACTGATGTGTGACTTTTGTATGGGTTTATCAATCATCGTTTTTTTGGGGGGGGGGAGGGGGTAAGTTTCCCCTAATCTGCGCTTACCCTCCACCTGATCAAGATATGTTTGAGATGTTTGTGGGCCTCGGTGTGGAGGGGGGAACATGGCGGCCAGGTGTTATCCTCGGGGTGTGGGGGTGTGGGAGGAGTAAGTTTATCCCACTCTGTAACCCGTACCTACCCTCCACCTGATGAAGATATGTTTGAGATGTTTGTGGGCTTCAAGTGTTTCCTTTTGGGGGTGGGAGTTGGGGGAAGGGAGTAAGTTTCCCCCCAATCTGTACCTACCCTCCATCTGACGAAGATATGTTTGAGATGTTTGTGGGCCTCTGTGTGGAGAGGTGAGCATGGTGGCCAGGTGTTATCCAGTGGTGACATCGACGGCAGATGGTGCTGTAACCTCTGGAGGTATCGGGCATGCTGGGAAATGGAACAAGACAAATACGGAATCACTTTAAAGGCAGGGGATCTCATTTACACCTCTTCTGCAGCACAGAAAAAAAAATACTTGTGCCCTTAGGCTATTGATGAAGGGCATGTCTGTGAAATCTGAAGATCAGTAATTACTTAAAATAAGAAAAATGCGCACAAAACCAAAGGCCATTTAGTGTATGTTCTACGCTATAGGAATTTTAATCTCTACAAGACAAGAATTGAAATCAAAGTCTACTGGTCACTATAATTCCACTAAACTGAGTTTCTAGCTCCTATACTTTGCTAAAGGTTCTAAGATAGTATTTTCCTTAATATCCCAGTGTATTTACGCAACGTCAATATTTAGTCATGCAAAAGAGATGCACTGACTTCATTTAAAATGAAGAACTGAAAAGATTGCAGTTCAAAACGATCATAAAGTTTCTTTACAAGTGAAATCCAATGAGCAACCATTCCTGTGATGCTGAGTGCTTCAGATAATTTACCAACTTTTGAACAAGTTTACAACTATACAAAGTTACCAAACAGCACTTTTCTCAAATTTTGCATGACACACCCATGACTGTCCTTTGAATATCTGTATCTTCTCATCACTGTTGTATTGTGATGACTTAATGATATCTGACCTATATTTCCATCACAGTGCAGAGCAGTTGAAATTTTCTATTTTTTATCAAATTCTGTTAATATTGAATTGTTACTTACGATGCATTTCTTTAAGAAAGCGATGACCTTTGGGGCTGCGTTAGCCCTAAAGTGCTTTCTGTGCTCTTTGCGAACCTGACAGAGAAAAGTGAAATGGAAAGATATAATAAATACATAAATGAATAAATAAATGAATGAAGTAATCAATCATAATCATCATCATCATCAACATTGATTAATTGAATTCACAATACACGGGTTCTATGCATATTTTGTCCATGTTTTATGGTAATAATATTACTCAATAAATATATAACTGGATAGTTTAACAACATAACAGTTTTTTTTACAGTTTGTATATATGAAAAGTTAATTTTTTCACTTGGTAAAAGATGAAAGCCAAACATTTCTACTGATCTGTAAGTTGCTAAGTTTTATTTTGCAATTTTAAACTTAAAAAAAAATCAAATCTTCCTATTTTTTTAACGAGGATGAGTTTCTCCTATAATTTTGAGGCTGTGAAGAAACAGATTTGTTCCGTCCAATTCTTAGATATCAACCTTAAAAGATAGAGCCACTGCTGTCAATTAAATAGATGGATATGTCATTTGTTAAGTGATAGGCAGCACGATTTGGGGGCATTCTGGAAATTTAACAGTTAGAGATACAAGGATTACAATTCCCCCCCCCCCCTTCTCCCTCCGTCTAACAATGATAAGCAATGGCCGAGTCTCCTTTCTCTTGTTGTTAACCAGATATTTGTATTGTTGGTACATATGGTGGGACTATATTCTACCCACCAAAGATTGTACACAGAGAAATTACACATAATTCTATTAAAAGTTACAAATGTTCCTCATGTTATGATGGATATCCTGAGGAATAATACTGCATGAACATTTTTCCAAAAAAAAACAATAACTTTTACTATGTTTTTCAAGACAATTTTGCAATTGTGGCATTTGACTCAATCGCATAAAAACACGCTCCTACATCTGCGAACATGTGCATTGGCTATGTAACTTGCACAAAACAAAGATTTGCGTGAGCACATCAACAAATTTCAAATTTTGGAAAACTGTGCAGATTTTTCAAAAACAGCGATAAATCATGAATGCTTCTTTCATTTACTGTAAATATTTCATATATTAGGATCAAGAAAATAATGATTTCAGCGTGAATTTTTAGTGAGCAGATTTAGGACCTGTGCCAAAAATTTGGGCGTTTGATCATAGAAAGCATATGCAATATTTGTCATCATTACATAAATTAGGCATTTTAGTGGTGAAATAAAAAGCCATATTTTGCACACTGTGTCGTGTGTGTGTTCATCCCGGGCCGTATTACACGATATTACCATTCTTCCGGTATTTTGCCATATTGACCTGTGCTTTGAAACCGGGCCATAAATTCTGATACAGCCCACTACCGCATCCCTTGCGCGTATGCGCAAAATATGTCACTGCGTAAATCGACGCTAACACACATACGCGCTGGACCCTGGATGCCACAGCTGCAGCACCGCGCACAATCTACAGCGCGAATACAACACGCGTAACGTAAGGAAAAAAGATGTGGCCGAGCCTTAGACTTTTCCGAACTTAAACAAGGCCGCAAGTGAGGCAGTAAGGGAAGTCAGTGGTCCAAATTGGTTGTATGAATTTAAATAAAGTTTGAAGAATGCCTAATATATATAATAATAATTATAATGGCTGGCCTTTTTCAGGGGATACCAAAAATATCGCCCTCGAGAGAACCATATTGCACT
This sequence comes from Eucidaris tribuloides, assembly GCA_001188425.1. NCBI lineage: Eukaryota > Metazoa > Echinodermata > Echinoidea > Cidaroida > Cidaridae > Eucidaris > Eucidaris tribuloides. The sequence continues at coordinate 125,453 of JZLH01S0453301.1, read as the reverse complement.
TGTCTTCGACTCGTGCAATATGATACTAGTTTGGGCAATATTTTCTGGTATCCCCTTCAAGACCAGACAATATAATATAATCATCATCATCTGATGGGGTAGCTGCCGTACCTTCCACCCCAGGTAGTACTTGTAGATGATGTCAGCAGCCCAGAGGCACTGAGCCCGGTACTTGATTTTCTTAAACTCCTCCCGAGCCCTGTAGCCATGGTAGTGGGCTGCTATCGTAGTACAAGCTTTCCTCTGCTTCTGGTAGTTTGTCCTGGCCTGCAAGGTAAGGTGGATGAAATATGGGTGTGTTTTTTTTCAAGTTTCTTGCATAAATCCAACATTCACTTCTTCATTTTCAAGCAAAGATAATTTTTCACCAATGTCATCATTAACATCAACAACATCATCATCATATCAATAATATCATCTTGAATATTAGAAAAATATCACATAAAGTTGCTGAGTAAGACATTCTTGTAGGATTAATAACAATAGATGGATAGAAACAATTCAAAAGCGCTGATTCCATAAAATTAATAAAATAGTGAAAAAGAATCCTGCTTTAACAAATCATCATTAAAATCATCAGGTGGTATTCCTTCTTTACTTTGTGATTTTAGAGATTCACAAAAAGGATCTAAAGAATGGTTGAGAGGTCTATATAGAACTCCTAGAACAAGATTTCTATCACGCTTTTAAAGAATATCAATAAATACTGTTTCAAGATTTATATTTCGAAATGAGAAGGCTAACATTGAGAAGAAATAAATGGAATTGTTCACTAATATTCCAACACCACCTCCGTGGCATTTGCAGAGATGCCAACCTTCAGTACTCTAAAATCGTACTAAAGTTGCCTAAAAATCGTATTTTACTAAGAAAAGTCGTATTTTGTAATAGACTACATAATTGTTGCAAGTCAGACCCAGAACATGATGCAGAAATGTGTTTCCAAACTACTCTGTACTCACCTCAAAATCAATGGCAAAATTGCTCCTTCTCTTCAGTCTTTGACTTTAAAAATACTCATTTTTTTCCTTCTTCAGTGTCCAAACTATTCCTCATTATGTCTTTTTTCTTGCTATTCTTGGTTTGTACAATACGATTTAGGGGCCAACTTGACCGTAACTTCCGACTTGCACTCCCGTTGACAAGTACCATGCACACTAACACCAATATATATGAATGGGACTGGAGAGCTTTGTACACACTAACTCTATGGACTGTATCACTGTAAATCACTTCATATATGGAAAGCCAATAGGACAAAAACAGGATAATGACAGAAAGTCAGGAAATCGTATTTTTGATGGCCAAAATCGTACTGCCGTATTTTGGGTGAAAAAACGTAAAAATACGGCAAAAACGTAACGGTTGGCATCTCTGCATTTGTATCTTGCATAATGATCCAAACGATGTGGAACAAATGGAGCAGTGTCATTAGTTTTATTATGCATTGTTTCAGTTTGACCTAAAGTGAAGGACAATTTGTGTATCTAATCAAAATTGCTGTTGTATTTTTTGTTCTGGCTACAGCAGTTATCAGATGTTTTCAATATTTCAAATTCGTGATCCTGATTGCATTGTGAATTCTTCTCAATTCTCGCCATTGCATATAGTTGTCTACAAAAGAACGTTGGAGACGCACTCACATACTTGCGATTCTCTGGCAAGATTTACTGACATGTTCATATCCGATATGTCATTTGTGCATGTTGAAAGGTGCGGTGTTTAAAAACCTCTGTTTTTGTCCTAATTTTGTAATCGCATTGTTTCATCTTATTTTTTACACTTGGGATAAAGTCAGCGTTCCATTCATGTGTGTTGGCATGGAATATATCTCATTAGCAGGGCAGAGCTAGTTGAATCAACGTCGCCACCTCCGTTCTGAGTCGTAACGGAAGTTAGCAAGCCTGCAAAAAGTGCAGGATGTTGATATATAGTATCTACTTTCGGGTATATGCGATATGGAGAATTCTTCTCAATTACAGGGACACTCTTTGTGGTCGTTTACCGCACCATGACGTCAGTCACTCACCTGGTAACCCCTGAACTGTGATGCTATCAGGATGGCGCTTTTCTTCATTCCTCTGAAGACGGTCATGGCATGCCATCCACGGTAGATCTTCTGCACCATGGTTGCTAGGTGATGCATGTGTTGGTGCCGCCTCTCCTCCATGTCAAATAACTAACACCAAAATAAATGAAATTCAAAAATTTAATTAATGAATGCAAGTATAACTCAAAACTAGAGAAATAAACATTTATGAATTAATAAATAATGTAATTAATACTGAAATATAAATGAATAAATAAATATTACACAAATAAATTTCGTATACAAAATAATATATGAAGAACATAATAAATAAATTGTGCATCAAAAGTCATATTCCACAAAAGTTGACAAGAAATGTTTATCACATACCAGTAAGTTTAATAGTTGTAGTTGAAAAGACTTCATTTGCTTCATTGAATTAAAGGCAACATGTTTTCATAGGCAAGGAAATTGTTCAGTTTTGGTGTTAAAAGATGACAGAGTAATGAAATTACACTCATGCGGACACCACTCCTTTATCCAATCCAATCAAATTATTAGTGAAACAATGCAAAAAGTTTATTTCCAGAGCGCCTACATGCATCTGCTATAATTTTCACAGTAAGAAGTGTCCACAACTTCACCAAACTTATCAAATTCATTCAACTATAATTCATAATGAACAAATCTCTTTGTAAAAGAGAAATTTTTACAGGATGATGGATTCTAGCAATTTCCTTGGTAAGCCCTACAAAATGGATTAGATATTAAATACGCAATCTGTAACACCACAGATTTTGTCTCTCAAAATATAGTGTATAAAAATTGCATATTTCTAAAATATCCGATTCCGAATAATTGTTGTGCAAGAATTGTTTGACTGTATATTTATACTGTTTAGAAGTGCAGTACTTTTCAAACTTAGCTTTGTTCTGAAAGGACCAATTTCAGTTAAATGGAGTACAGAACACAACTATTCATTCTCCCCTAAACAAAGCTCAATCAACTTTCCAAAACCATCACCAACCCCACTGTCTTTGACTCATTGCTTATGGGAACTGGGTGTGTCATGTATTAACTCTATGGAAAAATGCTGAATCTTGGAAGCAACCGTTTAATTTTGAGTTTACCGTTCTGGGATTGCGGATGAAGATCTTGTTCCTCCCGTAGGCGATCTCGTCGCCGCCTATCTTGAGATGTTTCATGATCTGCTCCACCCCGTCCCGGGGCTCCCCCTGCCAGTTAGGCCATGTCTTGGGGCTCAGCATCTTGTAGCGTTTCAGGAAGAGTTCGTACGGCTGTCGGAAAGCAAAGCCTGCCCTCCTCACTCTCACATTCTCGAGAAGTCTACAATGAATACAGAAAGTTTCCAACACCGTAAAACTTTGAAAATACAATGACTATTTGTTCTTTTCTTAATTTTTGAAATACAAACACAGTGTTTACAAACAGAATTTAACCATATCATGTATTAAATCATTTATCTAACCTTGTGAAATTGAATTGATTTTATCTATAACTTGTGATACTAAGCCATTATTCACATGTGCCAGAAATTTTATAAGGAAGTATTTTGCGTTCATTGAAAATTGCTTCTACCAACTTTTAACTTCAAACAAGAAACAACACTGTAATTAACCCTTACTTACTCTTGTAGAAAGTTTGGAGAAGTACACCTATTTCTAAAATGAAAATATCTCATCAACAACTCTACATCTGTTTTTTTTTCCTATCACAGTTCTATTTATAAATCTTTGTATGTTCTCAAATTCATGTAGTTATACCCATGGTGTCTTTATCTGTCTAACTTATTACTACAACATCACTTGAATAACTTTCAATTCAACAGTGTTTTAACATATTGTAACTGTTAACAAGCAACATTACCGGAGTTACAAGCATTTGAGTCATCACGGCTGAAACTTACCCAAGGTATCTGACTTGATGTTGAACAATATCCTGATCGAATCTGCCACTCTTCTTAAAGTCATTTGGCTGAAATTTAAATATATATATATTTATATTACCAGAATTACCATTTATTACCAAAGTATTGAAGCATAAAGTAGAGTAATTGACAATCTAAGATACAACTGTTACTATGTACAAAACTACCCCCAACTACAGTGACGCTAACCGAGGACTCACACTTTTCGTCATTTACAAATATTAAATATTGTGTTCCATCAGTTCATATATTTTGGCATCAGTAGTGCCACTAACCAGATATCTGTAGGTTCATGTTCAAGTCCTGTTGGGTTATGAACTGATCTTCTACAAATTTTGTTTCTGGGCAAGTCCAAGATAACGTAACCTCAGATGTCAAAATTTCATCTTGATTTAATGAAAAGATATTTAATACCATTGGGAAGCTCAAGAGTTAAAGTTTTTGATTCTGTAGTATTCAACATCACATTATTCAAATTTATGCAAATTCTAAGGGGTTAATTGGCATAAATGTAAAACTTTGTGTTACGTATGGGACAATTTAAAAAATTTATATTATATAACTGAAAGACATTTAATATTTAATTCATATATGGACATGAACCCTTAATCATCTTGTTTAATTGTGTATAGAGAGTTGAGCATTAATTAATTGATTATGCAAATTAGGTGCTGTCCAAGCATGAAATGTCCCATACGTAACAAATTGAGGGCGTTTTTTAAAGTTTTTTCCAAGAATTGAAGACTTAATTTAATGAAACTCTGGGATGTTCTAATTTATTCATTTTGAAAGTAAAATGCCCTATTAAGCTTTGAAAATTTGATTAGACCTTTATTTTATAAGACAATTAAAAACTGTTACGTATGGGACATTGTGTTACGTATGGGACATTTTAGCACAAAGTGAATGGACAAACCAAAAACTTCATAAATTGACTCTATCTCAAATTATACTGCTTTTAGTGGTTTGATTGGCTATGGGTCATGAAGAAATAATGGGGATCATCATTTCTACCCTAAATTTTGCTCTTTAACACCGCCCTCTAGGAGAATAAGCAACCATACATGAAATGCTATATGTGGGACTACACTGAAGGACTACTGAATAAGTGTTATGTCAAATTTTGTCCCCTCTTTGCACAAATTTAAGTATAATTTAATTTTTGTCACATTTATAGATAGTGTTTACCTATACCACCATCTCATCCATATACGAAACCTCAAAAACAATTTTGGATCAATACAAAGAGGTTTGAATGGCACCTTGCCCTCAAAAGAATACCATCCATAGCCGTAAAATGGGCCATATGACCCCATATTGGTGAAAATATACTCATTTTCTTACTTGATAACTTTGAAGTATACCTGGATAAGTGATTGTTGGTGTAAGTTTTTCAATTAATTCTGTAAAATATAAAAATTTTGCCCAAAGAGCCTTAAATACTGATATCTCCACATTATACCAATAAGGGACAAAATGTCCCATACGTAACTGTCCCATACGTAACATGTCTTCTCCGACGTTAAGTATTGCCTGTATGAAAAGCACTTTTCTGTATTAAATGAAACTTTGCCCAAATAATCTTGAATATTGCACCTTTCACCACCCTGAATTTCAAGTTGTTAACTGAAATACTTTCAGAGAGTTTTCAACTCAATTTTTTTTTTGAAAAAACATCATTTTTTGCGGTCCCATACGTAACGTGATACATTTTCTTATGTAAAATATCATTGCCAAGGTCAAATGTCACCATCCTTTATATGATTATTCTTCTCCCAGATACCATACATATAAATGATAAACTAAAAGAATTCATGCAACTTAACATTATATTTTAGATGGTTAAAGTTTCTGAATGTCCCATACGTAACGTGCGCGTTATCTTGGACTTGCCCTTCTACAGACAATGTCATTTTAGACAGGTAATTTGATATTTGAAGTGATTTTTGTAAACAGTATTCTATAACACAGGTGGCTTTTATAGATACAGTAAGTGGGGTTTTTAGACAGCTATCACCTAAACAAGTAGTCTTTGTAGACAGGTTTTTTTTTAATAGATGGATGACTACACGGATTGGTTTGACTGCACATTCGTATAAAAGAGTTGATGAGGTAGTTAACTGCAAGAGGGAGCTGTGACTTTGAAAGAAATGTCTTGTGATCTTTACCTTGATACATCTGATGTAGTTGGGGTGTTTAGAGAGCAGGTTCTTCATCAGCTCACTCACAGATCCCTGAAAAACAGAAAATGACAAAAATTCCAGTCATGACATGTTACTTTTAATTTCTCTTACACACTCAGTTTCTCTTTCTTGACATTTTTCTCCAAAAAAAATGGTCACTAAAACCAGACTTACATGTATCTTGTATCTCTTAACATCTTCTTCCTCTGACGAGTCCTATTTTTGATTGTCTACATGTGGATTTATATATTTATTTCAGTTTTCTTTTCGCATGGTGTCCCATTTAGTTCAAGAAGAACTGTTTTTGAAAAGTCAAATGGCACCCACAACTTCTCAGAAATTTTCTTTTTCTACATCGGCAACAAACTAATTGTTATGAGACCTTGTAAAAGGCATGCAGATCCATGGTAGCAATCACATACCTGAGAAGCAATGAGACAAAGTTTTTACTTTTCATGAAAAATAAAAATGTGTGAAATTCACGTACAAAGTCATTGGAGAGTTTACAAGACCTTTACCCATTCTGAAGATTTTAAGTAATCCTTGCAGATATTCAGTATTTTGTCAAAATCACCCATCTAACACGTGCTGAGCAGTGAATACCTTTTTTGCGGCTATGAGCAGGGGGTAAAAAGAGATCGATGAGTTTCCACTCGTTCTATAACACCTCTCTGGATGGATCAAATCTGGGAAAAAACAGTTTGGTGTTCAAATAAAACACAGCCTGTAACTAACCTTGAACTGACTGCCGGCTGTGGGTGGTCGTTTCTTGGAGAGGTGCTTAGGGTCACCCTCAGGGAAGAGCTCCGCCAGCAGTAAGTGTTTGCACTTGAACATGAGCTGGGATAGATCCTGGTACAGGAGGTCATTGTTTCTGTCAATGAACCCCTCTATGTCATAGGTCACCTAAGAGACAGGAATGAGGAGATAGAAACAAAATTAGAACTGTAATAACACTAGTTGGCTTAAAAATGAAGTCTAATCTGATATCATGAAATACACACAAAACAAGCTGTTAATGCTGTTGTATGTATGGTCAGGCCTGTTTCAACATCCACCTCTCAATTTATCAGCCAACCTGCCTATAGCAGCCACCTGTCTATAAAGGCCAGACTTTTTTGTTTCCATCATGTGGATACTGTAAAGAGGTTATACTATATGTGCAGAAGTTGAGTTATGTGTGTTTGAATTAAAAATGATAACTTAATTAGCACTACTATCTAATTCTTGGTTTACTTGTTTTGCAAGCAAGCACTTGTTTTCTTCCAAAATATCTGATACCATGTCACCTTAAAAGCTACATATAAATCGAAACATCACCATATTTTGTGTCACCAAAAGACATAGTTTCTTGCTGCATGCATAAAAATATCAAAATGGCAGAATTTTTGTTACAAAGGCTAGGATAATGTAAGATGTTTAAAATTCTTGTAAGAGTTTAATAATTCCACCAGTGTTCAATCTTTAATTTGTTGATATGTAAAATAGAAATCTGATGTCTCCAAGGTGTTCTAATAATTCTGACCAGCACACTATAATTCTAAGTCAGGTTATGCACTCAGGGCTGGATTTTAGCACTTTGTTTGTATTAGCCAGTCTGTAAGTTACCTGCCTGAAAGAAAATCCAAATACAATTAGACTCGACATCTATGAAAAGTTTACCTGCCAGCTGGTCGTGTAACTTTGTATTTTTACCATGGGCGAGTGGGCTGGCGGGCACTTATGTCCAACCCTGTCTGCACACCTAGCATTATTTGCAAATCTTAAACAGTAGACAACGCAAGAGCCAGTACAACTATAATTATGCAACTTACAGCTCCTGCATAGTGCTGTAATCTGAAGCTGTTATGATCAATGGTTTTGTCTGACTTCAGCTTGGCCCTGCTCTCATAGTGGACATGCTCCAAGATGTACTTGGTGGTGTTCATCTTGTTGAGAAATGTCTCGTCCGTTACCGTCCCGGGTCTCAGACATTCCTCGTCCAACATGGCTAAAATGCCTGCATTGGTCTGCAGAAGGGAATGAGACACAAAGATGAGCAGTTTAAACATTTTAAACTCTCTTCCTGATTCATTTCATGAGACAGATTAGTTGAATGTTGTATGACAAAAAAAAAATTATTGTGGGGAATGCAAGTTTGACTTCTCTGTCACATAAAGGGGACAAGCATGATTGGAAGGAGTACTTATTTTGAGATAAAACTATTCTAGAATCAAGTACATAAATCAGGGGTGCTGTGAAAATTCTGTGGTCAAACGTCAACTCTTTTTTTAAAGTAATTACCATCAGTTAGCTGTGACAGGCAAATTTATTGTACAGCTTTGTATGGGTTTAATTTCTATCAGGGTCATATTCTAAATTCAGTTTTGGTATATTCATGCTTGCTTCTCCTCAAGTAAACAATTTCAAGACAAATCCTTCCAGCCTATAAACACACCAAGGTTAGTCCCAAGTTAGTGTATATATTGGTATATGTTTCAACTCATTTGGTTCTTGGGGCATTTTCAAGTGTTCCAAGTCATGTAATAGTCCAGCACATAGATACTGATGTCAATCAATAAATAGCGCTACTACAGCGTGATGTCAAAAAAAGTAGACACTCAGAAAAAATTATTACGCAAATATTTCATGATCTAGAGATATTTTTTGATATGAATATTTACGGCTTGAGCCTTAGCTATCTGATGACACTATTTTGGTATGAAGTATTGTCACAACATGAGTGAGGCAGCAGCCAGTTTGTCCAATAGTTAAAATGCATTTGCGGCAACAGAATTGGTGTTCTTATAGTCGGTGTTTAATGCCTCACTGACCCGTGCTGCAGAAGCTCTCACCTGATGTGCACAAGATTGAATCTCAGCATGCTCAGCAGAAGATGTAATTATCACATTTTGTGCAAAAAAGAACAAAAATGAAGCAATGATTCAGAAGTACCCCCCCCTAAAAAAGGGAGACAAATGTCATGTTTCAAATGAACATGTTAACTGAAGAATGGGCATTTTCCTTGTTTTTGAAGGGTAGTGGTGGGTTGTATCTGAATGCATTACTTCATTTTTGCTAAGGCATCTAGATCCTCAGCAGTGCTTCAGAGAATGAGCGATATCAATTCGTGACAAGAAAGTCAAATAAAGCATAATTCAAATGAACAATTACAACCCTGAAAAAGAAGATAAATGCATTTTCTTTTAGAATCACAGTTCATCTGCAAACATGACATGCTCTTCTTTCTAATGGGGATCTGAATCAGCATGCTTCATTTTTGTTTTTTGTCAGCAAAATTGATATTAGCTCTCTCTGAGAGTGCTGAGGATTCAATCCTTCTGGCAGCATCAGTGAAGCTTGCTGCAGGGCACCGTTCTGTGAGGGCATAAACATTGATTATAAGAACACAATTCTGTGCCGGGCAAATGCATTTTTGGCTCGATTGCACAAAGCGGGTTTGCTCACTCATGCGGAAATACTTTCAATACCAGCAGTGTCATCAGATAGCTTAGGCCAAGGTAAAATATTCATATCAAAAAATAATCTCAAATCCAAAAATCACGAAACAATTTTATAATTTTTTTCTCATGTCTACTTTTTTTTATGATACACGGCGTATAAAATGGAGCTATTACGTATTATTATTGCCCTTTAATCTGTGTTTTGATCATTATAATGTTCAATATGAAGATGTGTATCTGGACAGCCACTTTTTTAACAAAGGAAAGACTGTACAAAGTAAAATATAACAGTGCATTAATTGATTCACTATATTTATTGTATTCATTACACATTTAGATATATTTAGATGTATGTGTTTATTGATATTTCATGTTGGTTTGACTTAGATTTGTGTTGGTTGATTCAAACATTGAAGGTGTTCTGTAATGAGACTACTATCTTTTGACATGATGCCTAACATGTTAATCAAGGAGGGAAAACAGTTTACTTTGTTATGACAACAATTAATACCTTCATTTACACATTACACAATATTCAGGAAATGCAAATACATATGAATAAACTGATCACATTCCATTTGGATGCAACATCCATTAGCAAATTCCAAGACTATTTATTAGAACATTTAGAAATGCAGAAATGCACAAAGTAGGCCTACATATTCTTAACAAATCTCAAACATCACATTCCATACATGTACCTTATAGTGTTAAGTTATCAAGCTACAAGACTATTCATTAGAATATTTAGAAATGTAGAAATGTACATACTATATATTCACAACAACTCTCAAACATCACATTCCAATGTAATATAAATTCGCACATGGACAATGCTGACTGCTACAGACATTTCATTCTTGATAAGAGAATATAGCTAGTATGATTCAGAACAAAACCTGAGGATTTGGGTTAAAGGTTTAGTTCCCCAGCCAAGCAGAGTATCTGATAGCTGAAAACCTTACAGGATGAAGAATAAAGGGAGAGGGAGAATATATTGGGAAGGGGATGGTAAATGGTATGTTAAGATGCAGGGCAGAAAACCAGACCTTACCTCATCATTTTCGTCCTCCTTATTGATATTAAGATAAGTTCATAAATAAATATTGAAGTAAAATAAAGGTGAAAAGCAAATGAAATATAAAGGAATAACCAAATTAATGATAATGACAGGGTTCAAATTAATGATATGATAAAAATGAAAGAGAAAATGTTACAGAAGAAGAAGAAGGTGATGAAGAAAGAAAAGATGAGAAACATGATGAAAGAGATAACAAAAATGATTGGGAAGATTGAGAAAATGAGGAACAAGATAGAGATGAAGAACATGGTGAAAATGAAGATGACGGAAATGGAGATGATGAAAAGATGACAAATGTGATGAAAGCAATGAAAAAAATGCTGGAGAAGAAAACACGATAATAAAGAATAAGATGATGATGAAGAACATGGTAAATATCAAGATAGTGATTAACCCTAATAATA
>JZLH01S0453301.1:98301-109996 GCA_001188425.1 Eucidaris tribuloides | reverse complement strand
ACCAACACACGTCGGGTGGCATGCATCTGTCATGCTTGGTCGGTTTCAGCAATGTGTACGTGCTATCTGATTGGTTGGCAAGAACTCAAATGTTTTCTTAACTTATGCCTGTTAGTTGCCGGTGCCTTCTCCCTTTAAGTTGTCTAAAAATGCCTGGAATACCCTGTAATGTTGGCACTATAGTTAGCTAGTTTTAAAAATTTTGATAACTGGTGAGACCACTTTTCTCGGTCTCAATCTTAGTTTCCGTCTCAAGACCTAATGCTTAACAAATGGAGCCTTCATTTTTTAATGATTGGTCTTTTGAATATGTTACTACAAGTAGTTGGTATATTCATTAACAAACTCATCATAATTATCAGATCAACAGACAAAGTGGAATGAAAATTTAAGGTTCTTTTAAAAGTATGATAGATATGATGTCAATATTATTACAAACCAAAACATAAGTGTACCTGATCAATCATGATTGATTTCTTGGAGGGAAAGATGTAGATAACCAGTATACGATACAATGAAACACAAAAGGGAAACACATGTAGACTTTATGGGGGGGGTGGGACAACTTAGAGAAAGGTTAAAGTATGAAAAGCAAAACGGCTAAAATCAAGTCAATTATGAAGATAATCAATTGACTTTCAGGAAAATAAGCCTTCAAGGAATCTGATCACCCTGTTTTCAATCTACATATATGTGAGGTAACTAAAACATTATAGTTTATTTCATGTCCATCTTAGAATTCCCTCATGAAAAAGTAATTGCTAATAAAACATCTGAAGTCATTAATTTTAAATTTCATGAATTCATTTAAAGTGACTTTAACTTTTATAAAGTAACTCATATTACAAATGATCTCTGATCAAATTTGATATAAATACAGACTTTTGACGATAGTAAAATGACAAATTCATGTCTCCGTGACACAGGGAAAAAAATACACGGGGACTGCGGGCGATTTAGCCCCCGAAATGGCCAAAAGAGCCCCCGAAAATTACCATAGGGTCAATACAAAAGAATATCTGGAAAGCACTGAAATGGCGAAATGTAGCCCCGAAAAGAAAATTGTATTTTTTTCCCTGCCGTGACAATTTTACTGATTGATACAAAATGCCAGAAATTATGCATAACTTTATACTGACAAGAGCAAATGAAATGAAAATGGTTTTGGCATAAGTAATATGTTTGCTATAACAACGCATTACACAAGCATAACTTTTGAATAGGAAATTAGAAATAAATCTGATTAGAACAGATTTTGCGACAGAGGCAGTATAACAAGCATTTAAAATGACATAAACTTACCCTAATACTCTCATTAATCGTCCTCACGATCCAAGAAAACATTCTGTCGTAAAGGGCCTTACACAAGGCATCTCTGGCATAGAAGGCTTGTGAGGCACTTAGAGAGGTCGTGACCTTGTCACCTTTGCCCCCGTACATGGTCCGTTTCGTGAGGGCCCCCATTACGCTGTGTCGCTCACACTGCAACAAGTCGCAGACACTGTCCATTTCTGGTTGATCAAAAAAAAAAAATTAGAGAGTTATGATAACTTTTACAGTGACAAATGTGCATACATGTATATGCACTTAGTAATGTACAAAATGTCCATGCAACTGTAAGTTTTCTGATATTTTATGAGCTAATTCATGTTTCCAACTCTAATCTATGTTGTTGTTGTTGTTGTTGTTGTTGTTTGCTATGGCAACAAAAGTCAATGTGTCATCTTTAAAATCTAAAACCTCTATGGCAAAACTTGATGTCGTCACAAGAAAGATCACTCTCAGAAATCCATTACGCTGGTCCGAGGAAAGTCTCGAGCAGAATGCTTTGTGGCACGGCTAATGTATTTCTTCACATTCATATTAAAGCAATCTTATCTCTTAATTCACTTTCCAGATTATCCTACTTGTACCATACTTTAAGAACTATACAATCAACAATATGTTTTGTTTGTAAATCAGAACTAGATAATAAAAAGAAAATTTAAAGGGCCAAATTTTTATATCTGACCTATATGATAGTATTTGAATGAATAAATAAACACACAAGATCACAGAACTTTCAACAGTTATGCTGTCGCTTGCAAAATAATGTATGTACAAATAAACATCGGCACATTAATTAATGTCCTAGGGGGATAAAAAAAAAAATGTGTAACACAGCAGTCTGTGATGGGGGGGGGGGGACTGGAATGGTCCCTTAGAACTGAAATTTTTTCAGGGCTTTATTTTTAGATCTTTTCAGATACACCAATAGCATCATGGAATACTATGTAGCTCCGATAGGTTTTTTTTATTGGAAACATTATTAAACCGAAACCTGACTATTCATAACCCCATTTGGTGATAAAATATGTTTACCATTGTTATCTCTTATCATCAGCACATCCTTTTAAATTGCTCAATTACAAGTAGTCAACAAACAAAGCTTACTGATGAATCATTCTGATATTAATACTATCCATTAAATCCAAATTCTATATGGCAATAATGGGCTTGTCTTATGTAACTTTTTTCTTTTTGTACCATCTGTATGAACTTGGTGCACATAAATGTTGCTTTGTTACAATTGTGCAAGCAATGCAATTATCAGAATGGATTTAAATATATGACTGTTCTTTCTTTCAACAGTCAGCAATCAGCAATACTATGCGGTACTTAGAAGCAGTGTACATATAGTCCAGGGACCCTCGTTTGTGCAGACAAAAAGAGTTTGTCCTAGCATTGCGTCTGTTTTAAAAATACAGGTCGATTTCAGCTTTCAGTATAAAAAGTGAGGTTTTTCTTGTAATTTGTTCATATCTGCGTGATAACCTGTTGAGTTGCAGATCGAAAAGCCTTGTTATCAAACATGCTACTTTTTCAAGCAATTTGGAAATACTATGCATGAAATTATTTGCATATAGACGTGTATTACTTGTGGATTTGTTTGTCCAATTTATCCAGAACTATGATTGTCTATAAACCAGAAAGAAATATGAGTATAGTTTTAATTATAATCTGCTGTTGGTAACACAAAGTATCAAAGTATCAGGTAGTCAGGTAGAAGTAATGAATTAGTGTGTGCAGACAGCAGGTGTTAACAGCACAAGGTACTCATATGAAAACTCTTTTAACACTGAGTAAATATCCAAAGGTTGATTGTTGATAGAGCATATCATATCCACACTAGTAATTCACATTTCGCTTATCAAAGGTTGATATCTATAGTAGCAAACAATCGATGACATTTTGCCATGAATTATCTCAAGGTCACAATTATTTCATAACATTCTGCTGCCTTTTTTGTCATACTTGGTGCACACATTTGATGCACTACATCCATACTAATCTCATGCAGCAGAAATTTGTTCATACCAACAATGAAAGTGAAAATTAAAATCAAATCAAGGGCTGGTATTCTCAAAAGCGGACAACTTAGTACCGACTAACTCTGAAATGTCAGTCACCTGTTTTATGGACCACCACTTCAAACTGTATTTATTACATGTTTGGTGCAGTATTCTGTAACAAATGACTAACTACTATGTAATTTTTGTTTTGAAATGAATTGGAATTTTAATTTTACAACATTTTTTTTGTGCTATTTTTTCACTTTATTACAACGTTTAATATGTTAACATGAAATGAATGTGTTAACATTTTGCGTTCAATAGAACACGTGACTAACATTCCAGAGTTAGTCAGGGGACTAAATTTTGAGACTACCAGCCATTGTAGCTATGTTTTTAACACATTGAACTATTTTCAGCCTCACCTTCTTGGTTCATGATCTTAACACCTTCCGTCCCATTTAGCGTGGTGTACTTCTTGAATTGGATGTTTCCTAGCTTGAGGATGCTGGCCAACAGCTGGTAGACTGCTAGAATTTCTTCGTCTGCAAATCCGATGATCTGCATGGCTTTCTGCGTGAATAAGAAATACAGAATATACAATTTAAAGGAATAATGATGGTTATGTAATATTCATCCTCTTATTGTATTTGTTGGATTGAATTCTAGTTTGTTTAGTGTCTGTCTGTTATGTAGTGTGTTCCGTTCATTTTGTCTCAGGTAACACTTGCCATAGAAATCTTGTGTTTGTGAAAAAAAAAAATCAAATTTCCAGTCAAATTGCATGTCCACATTGCTGCCAATCCAAATGTGACTAGATAAATGGGGTCAGACTGTATGAAAATAATCAAATTATCATTATCTAAATTATGTATTTATTTATTGTATTTATTTTACTTTGTACATATTTTCTAATCCTCAATCCTTTTTCTTTCTTTTTTCTTCATTAATATATCATTTCATTCACTTATTTATTCATTTATTTACTTATTTATTTATTTATTTATCTATTTTATTCATTCATTTATTTATATATGTTTTATTTCTTTATGTACTTCTGTATTACTTTATAAATTTATTTATGTATTTACTTATAATCTATTAATCTAGTGTCTAGCTATCTATTTACTTATATGCTTATTTACTTTTCATTTAATAACTAATTACATATAGAGGGAGAGGGGTAGAGATTTTTGGGACATCCATGATAAAACAGGCATCCTGATGGTACGCTAGCATACATACCTGTGTGATAGCAAAGTTATCCCTATCGCTGACGTTGTCTATACTGTGGGTGCCACTTTGGCTGAGGTAGTAGTAATTCATGGGGTCTCGACTTAACTCAAGTTCATCTGAAATACAATCACATCATTTCTGAAAGCTGTAAACATATTTCTGATACTCATATAATTTTTGTATGATTAGCTTGCTGGGCCAAACATTATGACATGGTGATTTGCAAAGTAAAAAAATATATATATTTTAAAAGTGGACAGATCGAAAAAGGTAGAGCTAATTGGGCCAAAGGACATTAACCTGTTGCCTCCGAGATTCTGAAAATCACATAGAGTTAACACAGGGCACATCTGGTTCCCGTAGCCAATGGGTTAAATATTATTCTCAATAATACTTTAATATTTTTTATTCTTCTTAATTTATTCATTTAATGAGAATACATTTCATTTTGTATGTCTCATGAAAAATCTGCAATTTTGTTTTAGTGGTTTTAAGTATAAATATACGTTTTGATCCATTCCAAGTTTGACAATAAAGATACACACTGCACAATGCACCACATTGATTTCAGTTCTCCTTTTTAATTTACAAGACTGTAACAAAGTGATGATGCCTTACTCATGAGAAGCTCTGGTGCTCCTCCAAGCAGCTGGTAGAAAACGTGGAAGTTCCTTTCACCTTGTGCTTGTGATATCACTCTGGATTTCTCTAACAAGTCTGGAAAAAAAAAGAAAGATATATCAATTTGATGTGGGGAGGCATCATGGCTTAGTAAGTTAGAGCTCCCTGGTTTAAGTCCACATCATGGCAGTGGTGTCCTTGGGTAAGGTACTTCATCCCCATTACTGCCCCTTACTGCACCACGATTCACGTGCGGGCTGTAGTAAATGCCTCAGATTATTATATAATTCTCGGAAGTTGGAACAAATTAATTCTTGAAACATTTCTATACTTCTATAAATGGAAAATTGGTCATTATACTTTACCTACATGTACACGTACATGGTGCAAAATTGTGGTAGATTACAGCCATCTCCTTCCTAAATGGAGAGGTTTCTTCTAACACCTCGTTATTTTTTCACTGAATTTTGACACGGATTTGGCATGTTTGCAACTGGCACATCTGCTGTCCCATCCCTTACATGTAGATAGAACGTAAGGCCAGAGGGCCAGTGTTTAGACAGAAACTAGAAATTTGGTGTGTCCATAAGACACGGCTGCCCCCGCTTAACGCAATCAGTAAGCATTTCTTATTGAGTAATCATGTGGAAAGTCTGCATGAGCTCTGACCTTTGACCTTTGACCTGCAGACTCCAAATTCAAACTTGACCTGTATGTTAGTGTGTTTTACCTCCACACCAAATATTTTTACATCCGTCAAATATTATTTAAGTTATTGTGCGGAAACCAATGCGCATATATAATGAGCTGTGACCTTTGACCTTTCACCTGCGGACTCCGATTCAAACTCGACCTGTATTTTAGTATGACCTACCTACACACCAAAAATTTTTAAAATCCGTCAAATATTTTTAAAGTTATTGTGCAGAAATGAGCTGTGACCTTTCACCTGCGGACTCCAAATTCGAACTTGACCTGTATTTTAGTATGCTCTACCTACACACCAAAAATGTTTAAAATTCATCAAATATTTTTTGTTATTGTGCAGAAACCAATTCGCATATATAATGAGCTGTGACCTTTGACCTTTGACCTGCGGACTCCGAATTCAAACTCGACCTGTATTTTAGTATGATCTACCTACACATCAAAAATTTTTAAAATTCATCAAATATTTTTAAAGTTATCGTGCGGAAACCAATTAGGGGGACGGACGGACAGACAGGTGCAATGCTTAATGCCCCCTCAGGACTTTGTACGCGGGGGTATAAAAACAAAAATGGTTGACCGTGAAATTTTCACAGCAGAAACCTTACAAAGTATACCTGATTCTGGTATCATTGTATCTTAAATTGAGGAATTCTTCTAATCGAGTAATTTCCCTTAAATACAGTCCAGCTGTTATTGAAACTGGAGAGCTCAATCATAACAGGAATATATAATCTTATAAACATAATTATATTAATGCAATATGTCATCACGAAGATAATTTATTACTCTTTCTTTTGATACCACATTTTTAATAATTAAGCCTTGAAATATTGAATTTCAAACATTTTAAATGAGCAATGTTAAAACATGATTTAGATCTATTCATCAAGAACGAAAGGGAAGGTCTCAGTGAATAACCATCTGTGACCATGTTGATAAATAGATAACACTGCTCATTTAAAATGTTTACAATTCAACAATTCAAGGCTTAATTATTACAAATATGGTATCAAATGAAAGAGTAATAAGTTATCTTTGCAATGACATATTGCAATAAACATAATTATGTTTATTAGATTATATATTCCTCGAAGTTGGGATCCACTTTTTTCAATATGCTCTGTACATAACTGTATTTCCTCACAGCTAAGTGCAGCTGTAGCAAATTATTTTCCCCATGAATTACGGTACTCCATCTACGAATTTGTATCTGAATCAATTTCCACTTGACTTCAATGATTTGAATACCAGAAATATTAGTTAACCATGTAAAATATTTTAAATTTTTAACAGAATTAAATATAAAGATGTGAAATGAAGTCTAATTTTGTATTTTATTTAACTTGTTAAAAAACAATATTTGGCATAAACCACAACTGACAAAAAGAAGCAAAAAAAACTTACATGTATCTACGAGTTAAAAAAACCTCATATGTATTTTTTAAAAGTTGTTTTTGTGTACATTGTAGTACCACATATTAGTTTACCAGTAACAAATATTGTTTATACAAGTATAACTCACGTTTATGACAGCGATTTAATTGAGCAGAAGCATTCCACGAATCAATAAAATTAATTTTCATTTCCTTCACATAAATTTTCAGTGCACATCCAAGCATACACTGGCAGGATGTGTACTCACCACTATCACAGAAATTATTGATCGGGAATCATGTACATTAACTATTTCTCATAAATTATATGTACAGGTATGTTAGAATACATCAAACATCATATCACATGGCAGACATGGCAGCTCCAGAAAATGATAGATTTATTGAACTGAAAGAGATGACAATCATTACCTGCCCTCCTACCCCCCCCCCAAAAAAAAAAAAAAAAAATCATAGGATGATGAGAATTGAAAATAGTAACAGTGTTTGCTCAAGAATTATTTCCAAGTGTTCTGGAAATTCAGGGATATTCCGAAGTGAAATTAAATTTATGTTGAATCTGAAAAGTTGAAATAAATTCATATTTTTTCACACTGGACTCACATAAACAAAATATTTTTGTTTACTGCAAAAGTTCAAAATCTACACATCACATGTTCAGATCGGCATAAGGTATGGAACCTCATTGGTACATGTAAAAGGGAATGAATCTTTTCAGTGGAATATTTCCACTCAGACAGACATTCTTCTTTATTTAACTATCTTCCCTGTCACATGCATGTACACAAACACACATACACACACTGTAAACACACACACACACACACACACACACACACAACACAACACACACACACACACACACACACACACACACACACACACACACACACACACACACACACACACACACACACACACACACACACACACACACACACACACACACACACACACACACACACACACACACACACACACACACACACACACACACACACACACACACACACACACACACCCCCCACATGTGCACACACACACACATACACATTCACATACACATACATGTAAGCCAACAGACACACTCACGTTTATGGAAAGACAGACACACACTCACATGCACACCTGTTAATTTATGAATACATGTATTACTATTATTCTTGAAGGTGCAGTTAATGACTTACAGTTTGTAATTACGCCTCCAACAGGATCTCCCTTGAAGTCAAATTCTATATCCATATACTTTCCCTGGAGATGAATAAATTGATACATTAAATAAAATATTACTGAATGAAAATGCAAATAATTAGGTCATTTAATAATAAAACAAATCAAATAAATAACATCAGATTAAATCAGAACTGGTAGATTAAATCAACTGATTTCACAATTTCACCTCTGAATTGAATACTTTAATATTACATTTTCCCTCACTAATATCAAGATTAAATACGAGAACCATGTGAAGAAACAAGGAGTGCATTAAGCACTGTCTCCATTCTGTCATATGTAGATGTAGACTTACTGTATGATGTACCTAGGTATAATCCTCTACATGGGATACAATACAGAGTGACAAAAAAGAGAGGGTAGAACAGACCACCCCACTCCCCCATTCCCAGAATATTTATATAGAAAGCATGTTCAGAGAGTAACCCCTACCCCCCACCCCCACCCCCCCCACCCACCACCACCACCACCACTGAGATGTGGTTTCATTATTTTCAGATTTAGATTTTATTTATTTACGGTACTTCATTTCTTTTTACATGATTTGGTCAATGTTAAACACTTAAAGAAATGAAAATGTATTTTTTTTAAGGATGATTTTTTAATTCTGTAGTCCATGTAACTCTTTTTAAATCTTATTTCTAGAGAGAAGCCCGAATGATAAACTTAGTAAACTGTCAGTTTTGTGCTATTTTATGACTCTTCCTAATGTCCATGTAGGCTATTGCTGAACTGTCTCTTGATATTACCCACAAGACACTTAGCTATCATTTCAAGGTTAAAAATTAATTGACTGTTGAAATAATGTATTTCTCCAGGCTAGTATTATGAATAATGATGCCGACTTGTCGATAATGAATCTGTTCATAATGATGTTCTGTCAGTTACTGCAAAACGCAAACACACTAATGAATGCCATGACATTTTTTGAGGAAAATATGGAGTTTGCAAATAGCTTCATGTCATGTACATGTTCATGTAAAATTCCTGTTGGATCGCATAAGCTCTTTGAATTTAAAATCAAGTCAACAGAAGCTGAACAGTTGACTATAGTCTTGTCAACTAAAGGTGATACTTTTAATACGTTTTCAACATGCATGCATGTCACAACTCCAAATGAATGTTCATCGTAGGGGATGACCAAACCTTTACACCAGAATATTGTTAGAATGAAATACAGCTTTTAAATGGGGGGGGGGGAGCTCTCAATCATTTCTAGCTTCTTCCCTGCACTTGTGTAAAAAGCTACTGTACAAATTAGAACATCACAGCATTTTCTGATAATTGTACGACAGAAAGGAAAAGTTTGATCATGGAATTTTCACAGGAGAAACCTTAAACAGTATACATGTACTGGATTTTGGTATAGCTAACTTGAGGACCTCTTCCAAGTTTGCCATTTCTCTTTAAATTTCTAGACTGACAGACATCAATTTTACATGGCATAAAATCAGGTAATTATTCCACATACACTAAATAAATGGGAAGGTTAACACTGCAATTAAATCATGACAAAAGACGACCAATGATTTTCTGTATTATTAATGAACAAATAAATAAAATAAATAATTAATGTACAAATAAATAAAATAAATAAACAAATACTTACAAATCTAGATGAGTTGTCATTTCTATTTGTCTTAGCATTTCCAAAAGCTGAAACGAAAACAAAAGAATAAAACAAAACAAGATTTAATTTAATTTTGCATTTCCTTACATTACTGAGAATAAATTGGTTAAAGTACCTAATCACAAATGTAATAAATCAACATTAGGTACTGATTATGAACTAGGTACCAAGGTCAATGGTTTCAAAATGAAACATAAGTTATTAGTCATTTCATCATGGTGAATTAGATACATGTGCAATGAAATACTACCGCATATATAGTCAAGCTCTTACATTTCGAAATATAAGTATTACTGATTATGTGACCCAATTTTAAAATTATTCCACTCTGTAAAACCCACACCTGTTTCAATGTCAATAGACCTTGGAAAAGAAAATTGGTGGAAGTGAGTTTATTTATAGAAAAGATGGGCTTGTTGTCATGGTGATGACATTGGGAAATAAGATTTCATATCCAAAACAGGTTGCGATTATCAGTGTAAATCTGTGAAGCTGTAATGCATTAATTATTACTGAGGAAAAAATATACTGCATCTAGGGGTTTTCTTCCTATAACCTTCAGTATAAGATAGAATATATAAGTTACTACTACTACTACTACTACTACTACTACTACTACTACTACTACTACTACTACTACTACTACTACTACTACTACTACTACTAATAATAATAATAATAATAATAATAATAATAATAATAATAATAATAATAATAATAATAATAATAACATTAACAAGGACAATTTCTGCAAATGCATTATTTCAAGATCAGAATGACTCATTAGGGATGAAAATGAAAGGTTATATCTTCATCACTGAAATTGTGACCATTTTATATTAAGGGGTAGGGGGTGGGGGTTTGTGTCCAATGACTCCAATCTGAGTATATTATATACATGTATCCTACAATACTATGTATACTACATGAACAATGTGTATTTTGTTTAAGTAGTGTGGGAACCTGCCATATGTTGCAAGTTTGATCCTGGATAAAGCAATACTACATTGTTATAAATATCCTGATAAAGTATTATATGTTCAATACATAGATACACTCTATGGCTTTATGCCTTGTTCTATGCATGGATCCTAGTTTACCTACACATACTATACAATGCATATGTTTTATGTATGTGGTTGCTATGACATGGTACATTACTACATACATTTCTCATAGTGATGGCTATAATTCAAAGTGGATTTAATGTGGCAGAGCACCAGTGGTTGCCCATAGCAACCACAATAGGCATCCAATATTCAATATAAGGCAACACAAAAAGAAACTGTAGAATGGGAGCTTGTGTTGGACAATCAATTATAGTAATTCCACATATTTTAACCAGGGACTGGTTTCTAAAACTAGAAAACGTCAACGACGTAGCGCTCATCCGGCATCTCGCAACATCATATATCCAAAATTTCATGTGGTACAATTTTATACTGGTAAAAAAACATTAAAATTTGATGTCCCGGAAGGAACATGAATATAAAAAAATTCGAGTGAGAAAAATATTAGTTTCATGCCCTGGAAGTGAC
>JZLH01S0453301.1:15258-45596 GCA_001188425.1 Eucidaris tribuloides | reverse complement strand
ATAATTAGGCTGTATTTATCTATAAAATAAGGCTAGTGATATTTGGTCTTGTTTGCTTAGTTTGACCACAGGGTCTTCAAAGTCCCAAAAATGCCCTCGGGGTTAGTTGGCACTTTGAGTCGGGGGTTAGTTGGCACACATTTTGGCAGGTGTGCCAACTAACCCCCAATACAGAATCATGTGTTATGTGTGCCAACTAACCCCCAATACAGAATTAGGAGTTACGTGTATAATGTGTGAATTCACACAAATTGCATTCACAAAGCCATTACTTCCAGGGTTTTTTTTCCAAATAAATGATACACAATGTTGAAAATGTACTAAGGATCCAAAACCAAGACCAGACCATACAAGACCAGGGCCAAGTACAAAATCAAGACCAGACATATTGGGAAGATAAGAATTATACAAACTTAGACCCTATGCAAATTTATTCAACTTTGAAAATCACATAAAAGTGCTAATTCTCTATAAATTCTTAATGTTTGTGAAAATGTATCAGACTGTAAAAATATGTATTTTATTTTAAAAAATCTGTGTGAGTCAGTTTGTGTGCATGCTGTACATGTATGTTTGCCTACGCATACATGTATGTATGTATACTGTATGTTTGTGTGTGTGTGTGTGTGTGTGTGTATGTGTGCGTGTATGACTATGTACTATACAGTATGTAGTAAGTGTTTAGTGTGTAAGTACGTGAATAAGAAATAAATTAATGGGTATTCATCTGTTTCACTGTGATTGAATATTATGTGATCTTTGAAGGGTAACATGTACAGTACCATACATAAAGCTATCGTGCCAACTTACCCCACCCTATGTGCCAACTAACCCCAGGGGTGGGGTTAGTTGGCACACTTGACATGACGTCATTTATAGTAAAATATATAAGAAACTAAAAAGGTTTGAACTGAAATTGTACCCCACATTTATAGCCCAGATAACACCCTTCATACCAGTATAGTTATAATTTAATTGATCAATTTATTCAACTCTTGAGAGGCAAAATCCCCAAAATTGTGCCAACTAGCCCCGCTCTCCCCTAACTGCCGCCAAACAGGGACAGTAAAAAAACAAACACACTCCGTATACAACATGCAATTGAGGACACACACTCCCGTGTACAACATGCAATCCGGGACGTTTGTGTATGTGTATGATAGTTCACCAGTAACTGGGGACGTTGGGGGTGCACACAAATTTTGGGCCATTTTCTAAGGCGCTTTAACGCCATCTACATTTGATTTCTGGACATTTGAGGGTTGGGGACCGTCCCCGTTTTCCTAACGTCCCCAATCTGATAGTGGAGTGTCATACTTACGTCCCTGTTTAACAGCATTTACAAACACACACACACACAAACAATACAAACATATACACACATACAGTATACAAACACGAACACACAAATACCACAAACACACAAATACCACAAACACACAAATACCACAAACACACAAATACCACAAAACACACACACACACACACACACACACACACACACACACACACATACACAACACACACACACACACACACACACAAACACAAACACACACACACACACACACACATATTAACAAATCAACATAGGAATTAAAGAAGAGTGCCAATTACATGAATACAAACACTGACACACAAACCTTTCAGAGAGAAAAAATATCATTATGAATGCATTCCAGCACTGTTTTCCTGTAAACCTATCAATATTCTTAATGCTACACTGAGAATTTTTACATTGAGTCGATACAACATGTGTTTGAAATGAGTTCATTAAAGACAAATCTGTGAGGATAATTTCCCCCACAATTCATAGATTACAAACAGTACTGCATTAAAGGTAAATGACATGATTGGAGGTAGTCCTCAACTTGGGCTAAAAGCCTAAAACTACTCTAGAATCAAGTAAACTATGCAAGGATTCTACCGTGAAAATCTTGTAGTCAAATGTTGACTCATTCTAAAATGTCAGTATCCCTCTTGGCAGGCAAATGTGTAGCTCTCTATGGCTTTTATTTTTATCAGGGCTCGAGAGAATGACAATAATATTATGTCCATTCTTGATTCTCTTTAAGTAAAAAAATTAGAGACAAATCCTTCCAGCCGGGATATCCACTCCAGCTGGTGTATAGTTGGTATATATTTCAACTTATTTGGTTCTTGAGGCACTTTCAAGTCTTTCCAATCATGTCACTAACCTTTAAGGGCAATCAAGGGCAGAGTAACCCACACATATTCACACATCAAAACCAATATTGTAGTTTTCATGAAAGAGGTTGTGAAACTAAAATCCTAGCTTTACAGGTCAAAAGGAAAGTCATGTAACACATAAAATCAAATTAAAGAAGCATGCTGGATTTAATGTCTATCGATGCTCTCTTTTGAAGCACATAGGCCTAGATGTACAGTTTATGATAGCATTATGCAGTGCAATGTTTTTGAGAAAATGTTGGTTAGGTGTCTGCCTGTATTCTGAACTACAGAGGGCAGTCATGTACCTTACTGACGCATAGACGGCGTCACTTCTGGGTAAATCAAGTACGCTAAAGTCTGATCATGTAGGTGTTCATGGGTACTACTGCAGGGCTCCACACTAATCTTTTTGGCTGGTTGCCCAATCCATCAAGCAAACTCGTTGTTTTCATTCATTTAGTTGCCCAAACAAATTTTCACTTGCCCATGTAAACAAAATGCTTGTTAATTATGTTGCTTTAGAGATCGTATCTTGAGTATTTTACAGATTCTACTTAATTGGACTTTACGCAAAATTGAAACTGAATTGAAAAACACATTAGTGTTTAATACTCTCTTGATTTTAGCATCAAAATTTGACTTGCCCATTCAAGTAAAATTAAATTTCATAAATTTTCACTTGCCCAGAACCAACTTTACTTGCCCCTGGCAAGTGGGCAAGTGCTAATGTCGAGCTCTGTCTACAATTGGGTTTATCTTACTTTAAAAGTACTCTATCATTTTCATTTTTTTTTCAAAGGTCTTATCAAAGATTTCAAATCTATCTATCATAACACCACTGTCCAAACCACCACAACTCACAGAGATATTTCCAATATTTTTTTTCCAAATCGCAGTTTTATATGTAAAATATTGATATTTTTCCTAAGTTTTAAAATATGTCTTTAATAGTCTGATCACTTAGAGAAGGAAGTATAAAAAGCTGTAGGTACAGTGTAATTCAATTAAGTCAGACACTTTTAATTTCCCCCGTAAAATATACTTCCCTGTGTTCAAAACCAAACCATTTACTGTAGTGTACACACTAGTTAGTGTATAATTCACAATTTCTTGGCTAAGAAATATCATACATGTAGCTGAAAGATATAGGAAAGATAGATATGTTGATCAACATAGCAAAACATTTCAATATGTTTTGCTAGGATACTGTCCAATGGCACTTTTAGTTCATCATTGAAGTACATGTACTAGGTCATGTACACATGGCATTATCTCTATTACAAGATGAATATACCAGTATTTCCTGCCTCGATCATGTCAACATTATACTGTGTGTATACATGTAGGCCTTTTTAAATAGGAAGGTTTTGTGTGTATGTACAGTATGTACATACTAAATCATTGAAATAAGCAAAACTGTCAAAAATCTGTGATGTCATCATATTTATCTTTGGGGGGGGGGGGGGTCTATTCATTCATCTCCCCTTGATGAATAGGATTCCCTCATGGACTTTCGCCAAAGCAATGCAATTATTTTGAGTTTATACAAATTGCATTATATGCCCTGGAAATAATCTGTTAAATCTCAATGTGCTTTAGTACAAAATCTTGCTAGAAAGCTTTCCAAAAAAATGTATATTATTTTATCATAATAAACTCTGCAAATTACAATCCATCAAATAATCAAATGAATGTTTTCTGTATCTGTTGCTTGATTTTGTAACGTTTTACCCTCTGCGATTGGGCCCGCTGCTGTTGACCAAAAACATATCTTTGGCCAGGGAGCAGTCCAGAAAATAGATATCCTCTCATGCTGTCATAATTAACTCACCAAAATAATTATAATCTGTCAACTTTATCATAATTCAATCAAATGGATGTTTTCTTCATTCTGTTGTCTGATTTTTTCCTGTTAACACCTTACCCTCTGCAACTGGGCTTCGCTCCTGCAGACCATAGTGAATATATCTCTAGCCTTGGAGCATTAAAAAAATAAAATACATACAGTATTCTCTCCTTTTGTCATAATTAACTCTCCAAAACTATTATCATTATTCAATCAAATGATTGTTTTCTGAGTTTTTGTATGATTTAGAAACAAATGTCCGACATTCACTCTGATGATCATTTCATGCACTAACCCTGACCTTCACCCTAACCCTAACCCTATTTTGAACTGCAAACCCAATGGCAACCCTAACTGGCTAACTCTTTGTCTTCTGAGATATTATCACCGAAGCAACTGTCGCCGGAGCAACTGTTGCCAGAGAGAATGTTGGATCACCTTACAAACACCTTATCCTCTGGGAGCATTCCGAAAAATATTTTCTCAGTTTGTCATTATAATTAACTCTCCAAAGAAATAACAATTCATCAAAATTTATCATAATTCCATCAATTGAATGTATTCTGTATCTGTTGTCAAACACCTTACCCTCTGTGACTGGGCTTCGCTCCTGCTGACCATAGTATATATCCTCGGCCAGGGAGCGTTCCAGGCGCTCCCG
The DNA here is from genome assembly GCA_001188425.1 of Eucidaris tribuloides. NCBI lineage: Eukaryota > Metazoa > Echinodermata > Echinoidea > Cidaroida > Cidaridae > Eucidaris > Eucidaris tribuloides. Next base: position 40,896 of record JZLH01S0453301.1, on the reverse strand, counting down.
CCATTCCGCCAGGTGATTGACAGGGCTGGCCTCGCCCCCACTGTCGCTCCCCGCCCTCAAGCTCCTGGTCAGGGCTGATCGGATCATTCCAGGCATGGGAGAAAGATTTTACAAATTGGAGAAAGGCCACGTAAAGAGGAGAACATCGACAAAGGTACTCATCTCAAAATTTCCTCTGAAAAATTCTGATTCCGAGGGTTTTAGTTCACTCTCACAAATTCGGCAAAGAAATCGTGGTGCAAGTCGGCGAGTGAGTTTGGCAGTTGTGCGACACACAAAATTAGATCAAACGTGCATAATAAGTCACACTTTACTCGGTGCAAGTCGGTGCAGTTTTAAGTACACACAATTCTCACTTGGGTTATCTTGTGCTGTAGTATCAAAACGAGAAATTTATTCCTTGTATGTTTTGGCAACAAGAATGGCGACACCTCATCGTCCAAGTTAGTACCACAAAATCGAACACTGGAACTAACGTAAGAGAAAACAAAACACATCTACAAAATCGGTGATCCCATGATGAATTGTGCAATGTGTCCACCACAAAATGACTCTAAATCACAAATGGAAATGATGATGACAAAATGAATTTCAGAAGGTTTGAAAAAGATCAATCACACAATATTCACTGTATCCTAACAGAACCAAGGACTACCCGTTGTTAGAACTCTTACAACAACACAGCACCCAGCTTTCGTATTTCCTACCACAAAATGAGAAACACCCTCACTTATTAAACCACACTCACATAAATTTTAAACTTGCATTAAGGAGACATGAGGTAAGGTTGGTTGATGAAATGAATGAATGTAAAACTGATACCAGACAGCTAGGCCATCACTTCCTATGAACAAAAAAAATAATGTTTGGACGCGGACCGAGATATTTGTACACATGTACACTACATGTACATTTCAGGAAGTGGCCAGGCCCAAATAACAACTGTAACCCCAAAATCAAGGCCTTGTGTATGGGAAGGAAACGCAACAAACTTTGACGTCATATTAAAGCGAGTGTCATTGGTTGGCAGCTCGGATGGTAGTACTTTTGCTCAAAGTTGATCCAGCTATGAAAATACATGTACAAGGTTCAACATTTTGGGATTGTAAGCCAAGGGCAATCTAGGTAGAACATTTTCAATTGGGGGGGGGGGGGGTCCCGACAGCACTTAGACCCAAGCAAAAACAAGCAAAAGGAAAGGTCCTCTGTTATTTTACCCAACAAAATCCTATGTGTACAGATAAGCGACAAGCCCCCCAAAAGTACTCATTTTTGGGGGTACCCAACAGAATCTCTCGGTATCGCCAGGCAACAAGTGACAAGCAAAAAAAAAAGGTACTCATTTTTTTTTTTTTTTTTTTTTTTTTTTTTCGGGGGGGGGGGGGGAGGGGGGAACCCCAAAAAAATCACAAATGACCTGATAACTTCCCGACCAATTGGGGGGGGGGGGTGTTCAATCCCCCGCTTGTAACACCCCTGTCCCTATCTGTAAAATAAATGATGAACCATTGTGCTTGGAAAAGGCTGCTCAATCTGCATATGTAGTTGATACAACTTATGTGTGTTTATTAGACAATTGCTCTCGAAGGCTACAGTCGCCAATGCATAACCTGCCGTAACCCTGGCCCAAACATTAATCTGTAAGCTAACTATGAACAATCCCAAATTTGAAATCATATAATGTAAAACCTGAACCTTTACTTTTTATTGATGGAAATATTGTCATTAGAGTAATTGTTGAACAGAACAGGTTAAACAATATGGTCTAATTCTAGTGAGAAGTTATTTATAAAATCAATATTGGTTCCACTTGGCTCCAAATGAAAGGTGAGATGCTGGTAAACTCCTTCAAGTAATATTTACACGAATACAACTTTACGTTTTTAGAAACGGATGGTTAATTGTAGAGAGATAAAACTTCAACATCTTCCTGGCTACTGGTTCTCCAACACCAACCGCAATGATGTTACATACGCTGAGATATGAGAGTAATCCCTGTGAAATAATGAGGCTGCATCCAGTGACTCAAGAAATTTGAAGAACACATCGGTGTCATCCCAACAAAATTAAAAACACACAGACTTCAAAACACAACCACCAATAAAGGTACAGTCACTGTGATATAAGAGTATGTGAAAAGTGGTCAGTGCTCAAGAAATTTGAAGAACACTTCGGTGCCATCCAAAACCAAAACATACTCCACATTAAAAACACAAAGACTTCAAAACACGACCATTGATGAAGTCAAAGCCACTGTGATATGGCAGGAATCCATGTGAAAAGTTGTGCACGTACATCCATTGCTCAAGAAATTTGAAGAACACATCATTGCTATCCCAAACCAAAAGGTACTCCAGATTAGTACACACATATTCCAAAATATCACCATCAACGAAATTACAAGCACTATGATATGACAGGAATCCATGTAAAAATAGTGAGTGTATATCCAGTGCTCATAAGACTCTTGAAGAAAACATTGCTGCTATACCAAATCAGAAAAGCACTAAAAATTAAATGCAGACAAACTCCTTAACTCCATAACACCTGTAGCAACAATTTAGTGGTATTCCGTTCAAGTTATAATTGGGTAGGCAAACAATCTGTGAAAACTTGTTACCATTTATCAGTAACAGTTTTCTACTACCAAATGTGTTGAAGTCAGAAAATGTATTGTGAATGTACTGTATGCAACATACGCCCTGTGACATCTACTTAAATACTGGACTCTAGACATGGTGTATAAACAATGAAGTCATTTGGCTGTTAATATTCCACGACCGATGTAAACAGACACACAGTCGCACACAGATTACAAATCACGTATAAATTTAGCAGAGCCAACACGAAATGGGCACAATGCAAACAATACAAATCAAGTGCCAAGATGACCTTTGAACTTCGCACCCTCACTGGAGTGGCTACTTAGCTTGTTTGTGGTGTACACCCTTGTTATCTCACACTGATTAACAGTTGGTGATAATGACTCATTATGCTGGATTCAAAATTTAAAATGTATGATTAATATGCCAGAGGATGTTAAAGAATTTAAAAGGAAAAAGACTCCGAATTTGGCCAGAAATGTTTAATAAGAAACAAAAATTGCTTCTTTAATAAAAAAAAATGATTAAATTATTTCTCAAGGAAAGAAAAAGAAAACATTGTCTGACATACTAAAATCAGAAAATCAATCATACAAATGTGACCTAACCTTTTTAATGACTTTATTACTCATTTGTCGCTCAAGGGGTACCAACATACAAGGAACTTGATACATGTATCCATGGAGACATTGTTTGTCACAGATGCGTTTGAAAAGTTCACAACACTATATTTGATTTTACGTATTATTATTACGACTGCCATGTTCCACAATTACTGTCACTATTGATATGTCTGGACATAAAACTATCGTCCTACCAACTCCTAGTTTATTACAAAGAACAAACCCTACTACAGCCTGTCAACAATCAAAAGTGCCTGTAAATATTTTAAGAATTCTGCTTTTTCGTGATATATTGATAGGAAAATAACAAGTTTCTGTAATTGTTGTTGTACATGTATATATTCATTTTTTAATTATAAAAAATGTGTTAAGAGATGGTACATGTACCTTTAATACAGTGCAAGTTGCCAAAAGGGAACTACATATGTTTGACTAAATTTAAATCCACAATACTGCTAGCGAAGGCTTCCAAAAGATTCTGAATATTTTTATCCACCAGATCAGTAAATTTAACTTTAATAATCACACAGCATTACTTACTAAAATTTGAGCTGTTGATGTCCCTACCATTAGAGTCTAAAAACAAGATATTTTGGGCAGGAGTCTACATGGGGAATGCGGTTATATTGAAATTGAATAGTCTCCACTCTCCAAAAGATTAATTTGCTGCTCCCAGGACACAGATCAGTAGTACATATATATATTTTAATCACAATCTAGTATACACCGCCGGTGTGTTGGCTCAGTTGGTAGAGCGTTGGCCTCACAACCGGAAGGTCGGGAGTTCAAGCCTGTTCAAACCCCGGCCGCGTCAGTCCAAAAGACGTTAAAAGATGGGAGTTGCTGCTACCCTGTTTGGCGTTCAAGGATTTAAGGGATAGAGCAACGTCGATCTGGCGCTGCTTAGTGGCTGCCGGGCCCACGATCAATTGGGCAAAATGAATTTTTGGAGGATTTCTATTTCTGATTTCTGTTTGAAAAATAAATTTTTGATTATTTATTTATGAGACTTGCAGAATCTAATAGGCAGTTTACTGGATTTACACAAGTTGGTACAATTACTCAGTCCCATCCAGCCAAAACGCTGTATTTTTTTCTTTTTACATCTATCTGAATATTCATTAGGATGGCACTGAAGCAATTCAATTCAAATTGGCAAAACAACGTTCCAATCTAGTACACAGCACAGTGTCATTGTCCCTCTGTGACACCATTATTTTACAACTTACATGTACAAATCTTGGGCGGTCTAAAATGTTATTGCCATAAACTAAACAGTAGGCTAACTTGTGTCTTACATTTCTGAAAGTCTGTCAATATAAAAAAGCAGTCCGGTCGGACTTTGCTGTAAGGTCAGTATTCAAATTCTTATGTAATCATTCAGCAAATGTTGAATTCACAGCTTCATACATCAGATTAGACCAAAATGAGGTTACTCATTAACTCTAAAGTATTGCAAGGCAATAGGAGAACAAATAGTGCGTAAAAGATTAATTATTGACTAACGGGACAAGTGGGTGCCAAGCTCATACACAAGCACATGTTACACACACAAACAACCAGATGACGTCTTATGTACATTACAAAGCTCTAGATTCAAAGTTATCTTCTACTCTACAAAGCTAAGTACCATTTTGGCAGAACTAAAGCAGTTCAAGTGGGTCCAACCCAGAACGTATAATTTTACTTTTGGCTTTACAGTTAACGTTAATATTAAACCTCAGGTAATTTGCACCTCCCTTCCCTCCCCCCCCCTTTCAATAAGCAGACAGTGCTGTATGTGTAGTTGGGACTAGTCTCGAGACCACATTTTATTGGCCTTAGTCTTCAGACCCCGTTCTAAACAAACGGGACTCTCATCCTTAAAGTAGTCCGTGAATCTGTGTATGTGTAGAACTATATATCATGGAGCTACATGTACTAATATGACACACCATGTTGCTATTGCATGTTGCTATCTAACCCCTCCTAAATTCTCCTATTCTACATGTTAAAAACTTTCTCCTCCTCCTCCTCTAGTTTTGAATTTCTTGAGATGATTAACCTTCAATATCCACAAAGCAGAGAGGCTTCATGTAAAATGGGGATGATGCTTTGCTTCATACACTTTTTCATTGTAGTAATATTTTTCCCCCCAGGGGAAGACATGGTGCGGAAAAAAAAGGACCCCCCCCCCCCACTTAAGCGTCCTTTAATTATTAACAAGTACAGGTAGTCTTTCTGTACAGGTTAAATGTGTACACTACAGTCATCATTTCAGGGAATCATATTTCCATGTCTTTAATGACAGGTGGAGGAAATACCAGACACACCCACCTTGTAAAACCCCAGACACGCCCCCAATTATCTATCACTATCTCATTTACACTTTGATAGTGTTGAGTCTTGGTAAGAATGATGCAGTCATTTTATAGCCAATTGTGTGATGACGTGTTAAAGACAAATGGTAAGATTGGAAGTAGTCTTCAGTCTAGGACACATTTCTCCCACAATTAAAGGTAAATGACATGATCAGGGATAGTCCTCAACTTGGGCTAAAACTACTCTTGAATCAAGTAAACAATGCAAGGATTCTCCTGTGAAAATCTTGTAGTCAAATGTTGACTCATTCTATAATAAACAATGTCAATATTACTTGTAGCACGGAAACCTGCTGTGTGGCTCTCTATCCGTTCCCGGATGAAATTATGATACTCCTATGTTCATGCTTGATTCTCCTTAAGTAAACAAATTACAGACAAATCCTCCCAGGTGGGAGATCCACTCCTGCTAGTGTATAGTTGGTATATATATTTCAGCTCATTTGGTTCTTGAGGCATTTTCAAGTGTCCCCAATCATGTCACTAACCTTTAAGTATACCGTTAAAAGTTTCTGCTGTCAAAATTTCATAGTCATACATTTCCTCTTCGTTGTACAATTATTATCAAACACTGCTGTGATGGTGAAATTTGTTGTGTAGCTTTCTATGGGATCAATTTCTATCAGGGCCCCCAAGATTAATTCAGTACTGGCAAACTGATGTTTGTTTCTCCGTAAGTGACACATTCAAGACAAATCCTTCCAGCCTGATATACACTCTAACCAGTGCATAACATTATTGGTGGTTCAAGTCAACTCATTTGGTTCTTCAAAGATTTTTTACTTCTCCCAATCATATCATGGCCCTTTAAGTTTCCTCTTTGGATAAAATGTGAAAACTCAGGGTTGTACCACTAGTTTTATTAACTTTATCTCATTTAATTGCTCAATGGTGTCTTGATACCATAAAGTAGAGCCCACAGGCACATAACTTGCAGGCATACAATGACTGAGTAATGAGACACATGGTCTCAGAATGGTCTCACAAGGGTTGATAACTGTTTACTTTAGATAAACTGATCTCTTGAGCGCTAGAATTAAAATTCATGGACAATTTACTTTCAGCAAAGTACTACACTGTACTAAAGTTAAATTGTTTCACTTTGACAACAAACAAAACCAATGTACATGGAAATAATTCTGTAGATTGGAAAACAAACAAACAAAGTTAATACCTCGCCCAATACTCGATTGTAACTGAAATACTTTTTTCTCTCTCTCTTTTCTAAACTTTTTTTTCCTTATACTGTAATGAAAATCATATCCTTTCTCACAAGTAAATATAGAGGGCAGCATAACTGTACACTGTAGATATTCACACCATAACCTGCACAGTGTACTCAGGTAACAAGATACTCTGTACATGTACCAATAGATGTTTGCTTGGCAAAAAAACAAAAAACAAACATAATTACTGAAACTGATTTCTTGATATTTTTACTGTGGTGGAAATATAATGATGCCTGCAAAATGTTCTGTCATGAACTCAAAGATGAAATTGTTCTTTCACTACATGAACAAGCATCCTTCCCATTCATGGGGAAAAAAATGTCTTGCAATTGGTACACAGATCACCAACAGGTGGCGCTCTTCAATTATTTCTTTATTGGCACACAGAACCAGGAAAACTGAGGTTTTTGATACACACAGAAGTATTTCCTTTTTAATCATGTAGCATAATTTCAGGAAGTACATGTATGTTTACTACATTTTTTTCACACTGCCAATTCAAACACACATTGATTAATTGAAAAACTCAACATTGAATTCATAACATCAGGTGTATTGTGATTCTTGAAAATTATTTCAAAGCTTGCTACATGTCCACAATACAAACCACACAATATGAGTTAACCAAACCACAAAACAGGTGTTTGTTAACCACAAAGTCCACACTGACCAATGTCTGTATTAATTGATTGAAAACTGTGTCAGTGCTGTCAAAGTAGAATCCTGAAAATAAATGCATTACTGTATGTCACCATCTACAAATTGTTTATGTTCACATATCACACATTTTAAACAGTGCAACATTGAACAAGTTTGTGAGTGTAGTGTCAACTTAAAACAGCTTACATGTACTTTTTACATATTTGTAGTGGAGAAAAGCCTCCTGTCAAGATTTCAAAAGTAATATAAAATCTTTTTTTAAGATCATACATGTCCATGAACGTATGGATGTGATAATTTTCTTTAATTCTTTTGTTTCCCTTCTATTAAACCGTTTTGCCAAAAAAATGAGCCATGGTAATACCATGGTATTTCGGTCAATACCATGGTACTTCCATGGTATTCCTATTGTTTAAGATTGTTCATATTTATAAGGGATCAGATTTCCCCTCAACATTAGGTTTCTATTATGGCAAAATTAACTGCATAGTTGTTTCACCCTAATGACACATGAAATTTTGATTATCATAATTAGAATTGTGATTTTGATTATGATTATCATCATAATCATTATCCATTCCATATGATTAATATGATGAATACTAATATTATTATTATTATTATTATTATTATTATTATCATTATTATTATTATTATTATTTAATTTCCTTTTTATTATTACTTTTATTATTACTATTATTGATATTATTAAAACACACGTTGAAAGTTTTTTTCACTGACATTTTTTAAGGTCAAATACTTTTTCCTTGTCACGATGAATATAGAAACAATTTTATTAGAAGTTTGAATGTGTTCCATTTCAACTCTTCATCTGTGAAAGTAAATTGTTAATCATCCTACAGTTAAAAACATGAATAAGCAATTTCATCTTTGTAAGTAAAATATTTGTCCATTTAACACAATATTAAATCACTGAACCAATTCCACCACCATCCTACTGTAACTCATTGCACTGTTCATTCCCTAAGAATATTTTTTTGTTAAATATGCAAAACAATTGTCAAAGGGCCATATCTAAAGGCAAGGTTCACCATGCTGACATCAAGTTGGTTTTAATAATTTTAAGCAGAACAATGAGAGAAACATATTAATAAAAGTTTGGCAAAAATCCACTACAGAATAACAGAGTTATGAGGTTTCAAAGTTTTGAATTTGTGACATCACCTGCGAGCAGCTCCCCATATGTCTTGTAAATTTGTAATATAAATTCCATAAATTGCTATTTTTAAATGGTTCATGATAACTGAATGGGGATTTTTCATAGAAGCATGTATGAAATAATGTTTCTGATAATATATTGAATGTATCTAACTCTTGTGTGCACGTGGACCCTGAATCCCGTATGCGGCGGAGTCTATTTCAATGAGCGCTCTAGTATCCGGAAGAGAAATAACTAACTGACTTGTCAACTAGCAATAACTTATGCGCAACAACGATTTTTGGAAAAATGTCCTACAGCAAAGTTTGAAGGTAAGTTGTTACAGGACCTTCTAAACTGCAAAACATAAAGGTGTTTGGAAATATAGCATCTTAATTTTGTAAAAGTAATGCTAATTGTATGCCAACATCACATGCTAGTTCTAACGTTCCTGGCTTGAAAATTGTCATGTGTGTATGGTGGGACCCCACACGAAATACCCTGGTGGTGTTACATTTTTGTAAGTCCTCTGTCTTCATTTAACTTGTTGTCCCAGAGCGTATTCTTGTACTGCCAATTATGATGAAATGTTGGGCGTCATTACCTACACGCAAAATTCAACTCCACACTTTTGAAGTCTGTGAGTAACCAATGCTTGTTATGACATCTTTGTTTAATTATGAGAAAATGCAAAAATTTACGTCGGCTAAGATCTGACTGATAAGCGCGTGAGAGGATAAGCGGTGGAGGACTGTACAAATCCTATTGGGGAAATCTGCAAATCAACCTGTGGCACTTTCCGTTTTTCCTACTATTGTCAGCAGATAAGCTATCTTGGGAGTTATATATGTACATCTTACTAACTTGACACATGTTGTACTAACAATTCTCAAAGTAAAGTGACATTATATGGAGATCGTTTATCAAGGTCATTAATTACTTAAATAAATGACTGGTGTAGCGTTATGCTTCCAGTTGACTCTGTATCGTATTATGACGCATGAAAGTACTGAATGTAATGGCAGGCGAGGGAAAGGACTAAGTATGGTGCACTATCGGGCTACATTTGGTTGACAATTTTTAATACACTCTACTGAATTCATTTATTAAACAATATTCTTATAAATTTAATCTTCTATAATTTGCTTAATTAGGTTTAGTAAACTATTTGATTATTGTGTTATTAATGTTATTGTAACAAAATCGCGCAACACAATTTTTAACATTATTTTGGCGACACCTTATGCCTACATCTGAAATTCGAAAGTAGTAAACCATGACATTTTCTAACTGAAATTGTGTCTTTCACACCATACATTCAATTTTTGAGGCATGACTACATCCTGACAGGTGCAATGAGGTTTGTCATCAATAGTCACAAAATTAATACATTTTTTTGATATTACCCTTAAATTTTTTGTTTAACACACCCTTATAGGCAACTTGACCTTGGCTGATTGAGCATTCTTAAGTAGCACTAGCTTCAGAAAATGTATACATGTTGTTGGTTTCCTGATAGTAACTTTTTGAGTTATATTGGTTGCAAATGTAAAGATGACAAAATTCTTAATTTGGTGCAGCTGCTAACGCAAAGGGGCCCACCATACGATCACATCGACCTATATAGCAAACTCCATTTCAAATAATACAAGAGGGTAAGCACAAGTTATTAAAAAAAAAAACCCTGACTTGTTACAACTTAAAGTTCATGAAAGAGATGAGTCACCAAATAAGAAGTGAATGAAGAGATTATCAGTGAATAGGCGCGTCTTATTGTAATTGACCTTTTAAGTATTTTCAGAAGTTAACTTGTGTCTAATCCTTTGTCCTATTGTATCACGACTGCCTTGATTGCATTTATTGATTTCTGTTCCCGCTTAAGAATCTAACATAATACCCCGTACTTGAGGAATGTAACAGATAGCAAAGAGATTACTGCTAGTATCGGAAATCAGTGTAATTCGGGTGAAATACAAATCGTTTCTACGTTTGAGCGTGAAATGCGAATCCCGACAGTGCAGGAAAGTGCATGGATGCGAATTACGCGCAGTTGTAAAGCAGTTAGAGTAAAAATGCATTTTCAATTTTCTGAGAAAACAACACTTTTATGGAATTTATTTCACATGACATATGGGGAGCTGCTCGCATGTGACGCCACAAATTTAAAAGTTTATAATTCCATAATTCTGTTATTCTTTGGTGGATTTTCGTCAAATTTTCATTGATATGTTTCTCTCACTGCTCTGCTTTTATTAAATCCAACTTGATGTGAGGGTGAATTTTGCCTTCAACTTACTATGCTCAATGCACTTAATGGTTTTATACTCACTTTTAATTTGATATGCTTACTTTTACCTTCTAACAGTGTATTATTTTTATGCAGATATAAAACAAATCAACTGAATTATAAGGTAAATGAGTTCAGTGTGAGAACTTACTAAATATGCATGAGGGTGTGGCAAACAAGTATCATTAGAATTGTACGGCATTTTGGGATGATTCAAATCCCGTCTTTTAGAATACCAAAACTTTATGAATATGAATAGAATATTTCTGCAATAAGATATTCAATGTCAGTTTAGAAGTGTAAGAATATTCAAATTCAAAATGTTAGTACACCTACATTTACACATCAAATTAAACAAAATGCACAGCAAACTTAGATGTGGTAAATATTGTTAAATGAAACTCGTACACAATAAAAAATGGTATTTACCATCCATGTGAAAAATTAAATGTGCAATTAGTATCAGGTCATAATTGTATTTTTTTACTGAGAAATCAGTCAGAATAAGCTTGCCGATAACAAGCTCCAATAAAAGTCATTGATTCCTTTACCATTTGTCCAGGTCCATCTATATGACAAGTAACTTCTTGGGCCATGTAGCACTTTTATCAACAGAGGGCGCTACTACACTATCTTTAGCTTGATAGATTGCTTCAGCATGTGGTGATTTACATGAAACCATACCAAGCTTGCCTCTGGTGATTGACTTGTTGTTGTGTACCTAATATTCATGTTACTGCAGAATTGTTTCATTTACTGCCTAAATTTGTTTACCTATCATACATTCATGGTTTTAGTTAAACTTGAAACACTCTTGGGGAACTCTTAATGAAACTAGATATCAATCTTATTACAAATGAACTGCAGATCATTTCAATATCTGTAACTAGGATGGGACAGGGGGTTGGGGTAGGGGGAATTCTTTGGGAGAGGGAGTGAGGCTAGGGGAAGGGCAGGGGATGGGGAGGGCGGGGGAAGGGGTAGGGGGTTACGCCTACCTGCTGGAGAGGCACGAAAATGGGCCTCGCGTATTTCTGGTCGGCTCTTGGAGAGCCCTCTATACAGACCTCTCTGTGATGACACCACCGAATTCGCAATCCACCAGATAATTCATCATTGTAAGATTAGTATAAAACATAAAGAACACACACACACATACAAAACACATAAGCAGCACACACACAAACATAGACATACACACACACACACACACACACAAACACACAGAGAAACCACACATATTAAGCCAAATGAAAATGGGTCAGACATCAATATAATTTAAGTATTTTTGTGGTAAGTACAGCAGTTGAAATTATGTTAATATTAGTTCACAATTCACAGCAAACATAAGACATCCCAAAAAGATTTCAGCAAATTAGTAGAGCAAGTCATAGTAGTTTGTTTCATCAGTGTGTTAGTATGGAAATCAAGCACAAAAGTTATGTCATTTTTGTTATAATGCACAAGAAACCACACAATTCAGACAACATTTGTACAGATTCAGTACATGCAGTTTATTATTTTTAGTACAAAACATTTAAATTTAGATAAGGATGCCATAATCAAAATGACACCAAAAAATCAAACATGTCAAAGTAGATTTTTTTTTTAAAATAAAAAGTGAACCAAATTTTTAGTAACCACAAGATGCAGCATAGGAAATAGCATAAACACCAAATTAATTTTAAAATTATGTGAAATCAGAACCAGATTTACAAGGAAGGGATACCACATTAAAAAAAGAATAATTAAAGTCATATCATGATTACAGAAGAAAAGACAATTCAAGACAACAGTTAGAGAAGGGAAGGGGGTGGGGGAGCGACGGAAGTGCACACACGAGAGAGAAAAATGTGATCATAACAAAAATTTTACAAATATACCCACCGGGTAAATTAACAATGGTCATGCAAATTTGGATAAGTGATTGCACGTTCCAGTTCGTAGGGTAGCCACGGCAACCGGATCGGCAAAACAACGGTTTGCGCACAAGGGCGGTACAAAAATCGGGTTGGGGGTCGTTATCGTGTGACGCAAGCCGGGTGAGGTGTAGGGCAGGATCGGTCGGGTGCGTTGTGTACGAGAGGGGAAAATGGGATATAAAAACGGAAACATAAAACATTTGGTAATCTAATTAACAAAATACTTCTTAAAAATGATTCCAGTTACAATAAAGAAGCAACCAATGATAGCAATAAAATATATAGTAGATATATTTAAGTACTAGTATGCGCTAAAAAGAACTTGCAGAGTCTAAATGTTACTACTGATATACACTGTAGGCAAAAATAAAGTTAGAAAGACGAAGGAAATATTGTAATAATAGTGAAAACTAACACCAGACCTGGTATCTATAGAGAAAAAAAATCATTACAATACCATTGTGCAGTCCAATAGAAAAGCATTCCAAGTGAGGGCAAATAAATGAAATAATTAGATTAAAGCCATAAGGGCCAAAAATTTAATTGATTGTTGCAGAATGCTATCGATATTGATAATGATACATGTACCAACAAGAAGTCGAATTCAAGCAGCACTTTATTTTTTATTTTTTTATATTTTTGGATTAAATTACCACTAATTAGTGGTCAGATGAAACTTTGATAGTCATGCAAAGATATTTGGGAGCAATATCTTTGCAGAGAGAACTGTTGTACAGTTAAATAAGTAATACAGTGCACTCTCGTTATAAAGAACACTGATATAACAAAATTTCATTATAAAGAAGTAAAATCTCTGGCCCCATAACTTGGCTTTTCTTTGTATTCTATTGTTTCTGAAACCCTGATATAAAGAAATTTCGTTATAAAGAAACAATTTTATGGGTCCCAAGGACTTATAACGAGAGTGCACTGTATAATTCTGATTTCAAGAAAATGGAATTTAAGGTTTGAAATTCAAGCTATGGTCAAAACCCCACGAATCACATGGGTTGTCAGTCTGTGAGTGTCACTGCCCAAACTTCTCCAATGATTGCTGGGCAATGCCTTAAATTCCAGCGGCGCCCAGGCAGGCTACAAATCGATCAGTCAACATTCTGAAATTGTAATCATAGCCAGTGGAAAACTCAGTTGTTTAGCCATGCTTTACAAGTAAAAGAAAGTTTCCCCATAGGTGCATTAGTGCATGTTGTACCATTTTTGTACACGAGTGAATAAAATACACATACGTGTAGTAAACATTCAGACAGTCACAAATATTTGTGCTACAATATTGATTTTTTTTCACCGTCTACCCAACAGTGGTATATCGTTCCAGGCATCAGTGATCAGGCCTGTGCTATGCCCTGAATATTGCACAATATTGAACCACTTTCGTCTGCATATTTTCCACAATGTATCCTGTACAATATGGTAAGAATAAGTCCACAAGAAATCATTAGATTTTGTTCAAGAGAATAAGTATTGTATTTAAATTCCTCATGCATACACATAAAATAGGTAAGCTCATCAATGCAGGAAAGTTGATATTCTTCATAATGCAACAATTCATACAGTAGAAATCTTCACCACACAGGCTCACACACACATACTGTACATGTACATGTACACACACACACACACACACACACACACACACACAAACACAGAAAAGTTAATTTACATAAAATGAGAACTGATTCAGCTGAATAAACAGCCACTTTATTAATTTGTATTCAGACTTGAGCTACAGTATTAACAAATTTGTGCACTTTTGTAATACATGTAAATGGATTCTGCACAGAGTGAGTACTGAATATAGTTGGTTAAGACTGTAGGTCCTGGACACATAAATCTTACATTTTTTAATACTGTAACATCATGTTTTTATGGCCGTTTTCACACCGACAATAACTTTTATTACTAATTAGATGGGAAAGCAAATTAGAATCATAGGCCTAATTGCAAAAAGGAAATCAAATCATGAAAATTCAAATTGTGCTCCGGTGATGTTTTCTCATCACAATTCTCTTAAATCAAGCCATGTTTTCTGTTAGAATCTAAAGCTACTGTCACGCACTGCACCGTCTAACGTTTCCATCTGAAAAACGAACGTGTACGTTTATTAAACGTTTCTTTGACTTTTTAATTCGCTTTTCAACTGGATCACAAACATATCTAGACATTGACAGACGGTGCTTTTCCGTTCTGTCCCATTGTATTGTATTCCATTTGCCACCATCTGACACCGTCTGAGGTAAATATTTTAGACGGAGGTAGACGGAATCGTTAGACGGCGCAGTGTGACAGTAGCTTTAAACATGATTTGGGAGGCGGCACGTAGTGTGACCTTTTATCCACGTAAACACTCGCAACAATGCACTCATGTACGTGTATAACCATGCACTGTGCATCCATCCCCATGGTTGATCGACAGGGACCCAGAAATACAGCCAGGCCCAGGCCACAAGGGAGGAGCCAGCAACTAACAGGCATAAGTTAAGAAAAAATTTGAGTTCTTGCCAACCAATCAGATCGCATGTGGACTGGTCTGGAACTGACCATGCGTGACAGATGCATGTCACCTGACGTGTGTTAGTCGCGCCGTGGTAATGTATCCGCTGTTTGAATCGATAAGCTCCTCCCCCTACAACTGTTTCTGCAAGTTTTATCCTGGGCAACGACGTAAAATAAACACAAATCAACTATTACTTAGGGCCTTGCTGAGGGTGAGTATCACACAGTGCCCCTTATATAGGCTGTCTTTATCACCATGTACCATTATTCTCACAATACTCACAATGTCATTTTTTTTTCTTAACTTATGCCTGTTAGTTGCTGGCTCCTTCTCCCTTTAACTAGAATTGGGAATTCCAATCGCAAAATCCGAGAAGAGATTTTCTCATGTGTCACGTTAGTTATTCTCATCACCACAATTCTCCCTATCGCATATAACCGATATCAAGCGATATCACCTGGAGATACCGATATCTGATCGATTGCTCTTGGGATGTATACTTCAGGTTCCGGTAAATCGTACAGTCAAACGCACAAAACATGTCTTTTCGAACGTCGTCAAATTCGTAATATCAATACCTCATACATGAGCAAACATGGATTAATTGACCAGATGAACAATTTTGGAGAACGTCTGTGTTGCAATTAAAGGACTTTCTTGTAAAAGAAATGTTCCTATGACTGGTAAACGAAAAAATGAATTCGAAACTCTCGCCAGGAAAGCTGCGAATGTTTGCCCCGTGAGAGAGGAATGCGACCACGCGCACGCCAAGTCGGAACGCGAACGCCGGTGTGTGAGGACTGCCGATGGCCCTGTTCATGGCCGAAATGGAGGGGTTGTTATATGAAGGAAGGACTTGAAAAAAAGTATTATTCGCGAGATTATTGGAAAGATTTTGACACTATCCACGAGTATTTTAGAGTGCAATGTGTATCACGCTTGCTTAAACTGGAAGTTTATCTCCCAAGAATAAAGGATCAAAAATTAGAGTGCTACATGCGTTCAGATTCGGAGAGCTACATGTATATGTATGCGATAGGGAGAATCGTAATCGTGATTGCAATTACAATCGCAGCCATGTCAGGGTGCTACATAACTTTTATTGGCCACTTGCCCGATCGGGCAAGTGAATTTTCAAACAGCTCGAAAATGCTTGCCCGAATGAAATTTTTGCTTGCCCGAAAAAATAACAGAAATTTATTGATTTGTGTGATTAATATGTATAGATATACATAAAAGTATGTAAAACCATTCACAAATTTTCACATCAATGATTTTTGTCATATTTATGAAAATCAATGATCAATTTTTTAATAGTGTTCATTCATATTACAGATATGAACGATTGTAACAATATGTTCCAGCAAGCGGTAGTGGCGATTTCATGTTGTGGGATTGGGGGGGGGGGGGGGACAGCACAGCATTAATACAAATTTTTGTGAACATCTAGTGATTTACCATAGGTGTTCATAAAAAAAAAAAAAAACTTTGTTGATGAGATTGTGATTTTCAACACGTACATGTAAACTAAAACGTGGTTATGATTTCATATTAAATTTGTTTAAGTGTTAATGAAGTGTTCTAGAGTTAATGAAGTGTTCTAGAAATAACCGCCGTAACCACGAACTTTTGGTATCATATACATGTAGATAAACATAATTTCAGCTATATATGTTTCCAGATAAAAATGTTCAAGTGTTTATACATAAAAGTGTTAAGTATATTTTCAGTGTCTATAAAATTTATCAAAAATGCCAAAATATTTTGAAAAAAAATTAAGCTTCAAAAATCAAGGGAATAACCCCTCCCTTGAGGGGTGGGTCATGTTAACCCACACCGGATCAGCGCTATACAACCAAGAGTGATATTGTGGACATTAAAACTTCTCCGGTAGTCTTAATCTTAACTATATTATGCTCTTAGGATATGCATAATTGATTCCCAAACGCCGGTTACTAAAAAAAAAAATGTTGAAAAATGTAGATACAGTTGCTAACTAAAGTTTTAGTGTCTATTCTCCTTTCCCTTTCAGCCAAACTTGCCAAGTATATTACACTTATCTTATTCAAAACATCTTTGAAATGATTACCTAATCCAGAATTTATTAATAGAGTACACTATTTGGGAACTATATTGTAACAATTGTTCTTCATAAAACACCTTCCCAGCCAGGGAACTGGACACCACGCCTGCGTCTTCCAACCGCGAGTATCAGGGGATGAATTCTGGACTGAATGGTCATGTGGCTATGGTTCCAGCTGCTAATTTGCCACTTTTTGGCAGTATCCCTCTCTAAAATCGCACTTATAATATGCACAAATATTATTTCTCTGAATCCTCCTATGACACTTTCCATGGTCAGATTATCAATTATTTCCAAGTGGCAGAAAATTACCGGCAAGTATCGGCAGTTAAGACTTGAAAATACAAACCATAACCATTTACCAGCATGTGGGAACTGGTAACTCTAGTCGGCTAATCTGCCGAGTTTTTGGAGGTGGCTGTGATATATTTTCTGGTGATTTGAAACATTTTGCTTACCTTTGCTGCTACTCTCAGTCATTTTTTTCACTGAATACTTTCTGTAATTTCTTCAATCCTTGCCACAATTTTCTGCGATGTTTATTTTTTTCTTGGACAAGTTATCAGGCCAGGCAGATGTCTCTGATCTTGCACTGCCTTACTATACATGTACTACTACGTAGGCCTACATGTATGCCGACTTCCTGCGATGCGACCGTTCATTTTGCGGTCTTTGCAGAACGCATTTTGAGCAAATAATTGCCGATGTTTTGGCCAGCGTTTCCTCCGTAAAAATAGCTATTTATTCCATTTTTGTTTCAATACACTTTTGGTATTTACTTAGGTTTGCTTTGCAAATTATTACTTGCCCGATTCGGGCAAGCATTTTAGTTGACACTCCAAAATGCTTGCCCGACTGTGATGTTTACTTGCCCCGGGCCATCGGGCAAGCGGTTATGTCGCACCCTGCATGTAAAAACACTCTACATTTACATGTATCAAATCAGAGCAGTAGCACTATACACTGAGATGCAAATCACTGATGCTCACTTTCAGTTTACAAGCAAAATTATCTTGCATTAAAAGACTGTAATGTGTGTACTTAATCCATTTCACTAATTATATTCAAATTAACTTGTACATGTACATGTACTGTAGACTTAGCTTTATCACAATGCCTAAATTAACCAGATATTTACAAGCACAGACACAGCCTACACTGTACGTCCGTTTTCTATTATATGCAAACATTAAGTATGCACGATGACAGATCACTCATCCGGATAAATTGGCCCACACTCTTATGAAGGCCCAGAATTTAATTTGTGGTTGTCTGTTAATCTGCAGTGTACATGTGGTAGAGTAGCTACTATCTAGAGTATTGTTTCATTTGGGAGGTGGTACATGTACAGGTAGGACGTTTCTGCAGGGTGAACTGCAGATTTAATCCAGGGCGACGGGCGATTGAGCCCTTGGCAAAGCCCAAATCGCCCCCTAAAATCCCCAAAACCCAATTCTTTGGGGCGACCTTTTCCTTCAGCATCGCCCTCGGATTTGCTACGAAAAAAATTCCCTTTTTTTTTTATTATGGCATTGAAACAAAAATGAGTTAAATGGTTGCTTTTATGGATGTAGCACTGGCTTAAACATCAGCAATTTTTCATTGCATTCATCAAATTCTGATGTGCAATGAAAAAGTAGCCCCAGTGGTTGAAAAATAGCCCCCCAAAAATTCAAAAATAGCCCCAATTAGGCTCTAACAAAAATCGCTCTTAAAAAAACCAAAATTAATTCCTACCCTGGTGAACTGGTTTCCCCATGGAATGGCACGAAGGTACACATTAATGTTTTTCCTGAACAAGATGTCTTAACCCGTTGCTTACGGGAACCGGATGGGCCCTGTACAAAGTCTATGGGAACTTACATAATCTCGTAGTCAACGGGTTAATTATCACATTTTTCACTGGGAGAGACACCAACGTGTAGGAGGCACAAGGAAATTGTGTGTGTGTGTGTGTGGTCGGGGGGGGGGGGTGTGACTACCAGCCGCACCCCCTTTGGTTATGCCCCTGTGTACACAAATACGGCCGCATCCCACTCTGCTAGACAGTGCAGTAATCAATTTCTATTTGCATAATAAAAGGCCTCGACAATGAGATTACTTCCCATACAAAAGACCTGCGGTGTACAGTACATCTGTTTGTACAATGGCGTGCCAATACACCCTGGGAAAATTTACAACATATATACCAGTGTACTTAAAAATACCAATAAAATGCAATTCTATTTCAATTAAATAATTAAAGTATTAGGCTAACATTGTGGAGCTTCAAATTAAAAAATTGTTAAACTTTGCTGAGCTACACATGTACATAGTAGTATTTGAATGGACAAATAAACACCCTAGAATACACAAGTTTGGAAATTTATGCTGTCACTTGCATGATATGAATGAATAAACAATAAGTACTCGGGGCGAGTAAAAAATAGCCTAGATCCACACACAGTAAAGTAAGTATATGGGAGGGTTGCCGAGGAAATGGGCAGGTGAATCCCGTCAACTTACGATTTTCACTTTTTTAAAGCACTAAATAATCATTTTGAAATGCAATTTTTTCAGGGCTTCATTTTTAGACCTTACCAAAGACACTCGGAGCATGGAGGATATATGTAGCTCACATTTTTTTTTTTAACTGTGGTAAATGTTAGCCAGTGGCTTTAATTGTAACATCTTATCACATGTTTCACTCAGGGAGATGATAAATAGCAACCAGAGAAAAAAATAACTACATGTACCACAAGTGGGGGGGGGGGGGGGACTATTCTAAAATCATACTTGTTTTGGTTGATCAGACAAATTTGTTGAAATTCGCAAAGTAGTCAGTATTGCATGGTATTTTCATTCCAGACATCAGAAAACAGTGCTGGAAATTGTCATATTGTTATATTGTTATTTTCAATGTACATTTCCTCTGGCTAAAGAGTTGGTACCCCACCCCCACTTTTTTATATTTTTTTCACCAATTTCTCAAAAACGGAAGTGTTTCAGAGCGCTTGATTTTCAGGACAGAAATGATAAAGTTCCATCTAAAAAACAAAAAAGCAGAAAATGTCATTTGTCACCAAATACCCAAAATATAAAGGGCTCAATGGGCAGTATCACAGGAAATGTTCAAATTCGATTGTCTGGATGAGGAAAAATGTGCACATTTTCAGGAAACCTGGACTGCAGAATCAGGGGGACTTGGCAACTCTGCACTACACTCTTGAGAATAATTTTTCTCCTCATTCCTGGGCCACTTTGGCTTGCAATACTGTATTAATGCATTCTCAGGGTCCACATACTGGTACATGTACGTACAACGAACCTCATGATATTTGTTTTACCCATTCTATTTTTGTCCCTCTAATGCAGTCCGACAGTAAATTTATGCTGTACTGCACTAATGTACTCGTGCAGCTCACATGGTTTCTCCTTTCCGCTCGATCTTGTCATCTGCTTTGACCTACATGTACATGCAGCATATGGCATCCCAAGAAACAAACTAATAATGTACAGGGACTTTACATGATATATTTCTGGGACATGGGTGCCAAAAGGGCGACCACCCTGAAAATTTTAAAGTTTTCACAATATTTTTCAATCTTCCCAGTCCTGACCATTATTTGAAAAACTTCAAAGGTTAGTGACATGATTGGGAACACTTGAAAATGCCTCAAGAACCAAATGAGTTGAAATGTATACCAACTATACACCAACAGGAGTGGATCTCCCACCTGGGAGGATTTGTCTGTATGTAATTTGTTTACTTGAGGAGAATCAAGCATTTATAAACATAGGAGTATCTTAATTTTATCCGGGGACGATAAAAATAAGCCCCATAGAGAGCCACACAGCAGGTTTCCGTGCTACGAGTGATATTGACATTGTTTATTTAGGGACAGTGATTTTCCGTTTCAAGAAAAGGCCTTTTCCGTTTCCAAAAATCTGGAATTCCGTTTCAACTTGTCTGAAAAATGGAAATTCCGTTTTACCATAGACTTTGTATACAAGAAAAAAAATGACAATTCCGTTTACATAATACTTGAAACAAATATTTCTCGCTGTTTCCGTGTTTTTGTGTCAACTTGTTCGTATTTTTGTTCTGAGTTTTGTGTTTTTTCCTTTCAAAAAGTAAAAATTTGGAGAAAAAAGAGGTTTTCCGTGATTTTCCGTTTGAAAATTCATTTTCCGTTTCAAGTTGAGATTTCCGGAAATTCCGTCCGTTTTCCGTTATCGCGGAAAATCACTGTCCCTATTTATTTTAGAATGAGTCAACGTTCGACTACAAGATTTTCACATGAGAATCCTTGCATAGTTTACTTGATTCTAGAGTAGTTTCACCTTTTACCTTTAAAATATCTTTTGTGGTCATTTTAGAATACTATAAACTTGCTGTAAGTTACATGTATCATCTCTGGATGACTTGACACACAGGATGCACTTTTGATGTTCCATATATGACATGTACAAATATTTTCCTCTTTCACAAAAAAAAGATAAATTACTCAAAAATGTCCAATCTTTGCCTACTGCTAACATGATCAAACAAATCTTCATTCCTCATTATTTGTCCAGAAAGCAGACTAAAAAACATTGTGAAATGGGTATTTTTTCCCCATTTTTTGTTCATTTTTTTAATTGTTTGTTTGTTTGTTTGTTTTTTTTGTTGTTGTTGTTTTATTTATTTATTTAGTTTTTTTTTTGGGGGGGGGGGGGTTGGGGGGTAACAGAACCGCCCTAAACAGGTTTGGCTGAGTTGCAAACAAGTTAGTGGTATACCGTTTGTAAACAACTTGCAATGCAAGTCAAGTACAAGTCAGCACTGAAAATTCAAACTGATTGTAATTGCAGCTCCTTCATGACAAGTTTACGACAAAATTAGGCTTATTGGTTGATTGATGGATTGTGTGTGGTATAATCCAAAAAGGAAAATAAAATAGAGACTCCCTTCGAATTAAACTCTCTTTACCCCTTCCTCGCCCTACAAACTTAACAAGATCTTTCACTGATATTAGCTTGGCCAATTTGTGTTGGTGAGGCCGGACACAGGTACAGTACATGTTCTTAGTGTCACATGTAATAACATTGTACCAGGTACATGTATTCTCCTCACACGTACTGGAAGTCAGACCCTCACTAATGTACCTTGTTACAATTCAGTCCAGGTTGTAACTCCCTGTACACTATGAATGAAATTACATGTACACTGAACATCTCCACTACACATGCATCTTCCAGATGATCTAATACATTTTATTCCCATCAAATGCAGTACTGTGACTTGGCCCTGTCACTATTTACTGTGGAGATCCTGAAATTACCTCTGACAGTAATTTTGGCTACAGTGTAGTCCAATTAGCCATACATGGATCACTTTTAAATCTTTTGTCACTAAGGCAGTCTACTTTGAACATTTTTCTTTCATGTCTAATTTGTCAAGTGAAAATTTCTTGCTTGTTGGTTTGATGATATGTTTAATGGGATGTACATGTACATCATTGTAAAAATGTTTAATATAATTTAAGTATTTCATTTTCATCTCTTTCCTTTGATACATACATGTACACGCACCGTCTTGTCAAACTCAATGGCTTATCTAAAACACATTTTGCAAGAGCTTCCCATTTTTACGATATGCTAACATGTACTGAATGTCACCATCCTACCACTTGGAACTCTACATACCGTACTGCACTTAAATCAAATTACTTGTGTAAATGCATACTGATTGTGACAACATGTTCTGACAAAGGACATGTTTACATGTACATAATGCCCCCAAAGTGGATAAATATGCACTCATGTATGTAACACCACAATCCACTATAACAGTGGAGCATTCTTGTCAATTCTGATATATTCCACATCATTAATATGTTCTGATTTTGTAGGTTGGGAAATTTGCTGCATAAATACTAGCTTTTTAAAGGGAAACAACAGGATTTGTAGCATTCCTAAGTGACTCAATTAAGAATTTGAATACTGCGCTGACATTGAAACTTTTGCATCTACATGTAAGTACATGTAATTTTGTTCATTTCATTGTTTTGATGGTAACTGGTCGATAAAGAGAGGAGAGGAAATGTTTGACTTCAAACCTTTCACAGCAGGAACCTCCAACAGTATTCACGGTTCTAGAATTATTTTATTCCACAGTGATGACTGTTTCCTATCACACGATTCCTCTTCAAATGCTGGTAATGAACTGATCGTATTGCCTAAATAATAGAGGAACTGCACGCACATACCCCTTTTGATTTATTTGCTGGTCTAGTTATTAAGCAACTGATGCTACAGTATTTGTAAGATACATGTACAATCCTTCTTTAGCTCTTATTAACTTAAAGACATAGGCTAACATTGTGGAGCTTCAAATTAAAAAATTGCTAAACTTTGCTGTCTGAGCGAGCGACATAGAAGTGTTCAAATAGACAAATAAATACCCTAGAATACAAAAGTTTGGAAAGTTATGCTGCCAATGGCAAGGTATGCATGAAAAAACAATTCTACTCCAGTGGATGATAAAATAGCCTAGATCTGCACACAGTAAGTCTATGGGAGGAAATGGGCAGGTGAATCCGGTCAACTTACGATTTTCATTTTTCTAAAGCACTAAATACTCATTTTGAATGACAATGATGCAATTTGCTATGCATTTAGCAAATGATTGCTGCATACATTTGCAGATCAACCTGTAGGCTACATGTTCATGTAATGGCAGTTTCCTATGTTGAACTTGTGCAGAATTTTGAAGAAAAAAAAAATTATGTCATCTACTGTGTAGGAAAGGAAAATTATTTTGAAGATATGATATACTGTGCATGAATAGAACTTTAGAAATGTATCACTTTATTATACTGCAATGTTGTTGCCGACAGACAACCTGTTCAAATATTTAAAGAAAATTAACCAATAATGATAAGAGTCACTATGGCAACTGAGTATGAAGTGCTGTAAGGTCAAGGATTTTTTTTTGAGATGCAGCGTATTTAAAATACACAATAACATTTTCTTACAAGTATGCCTTCAAAATATCAGCCCATTTCCATTTTGCTTATATTCATACTCAAGTGCAGTACAGACTACATACATGTAGGCCCCCCTACATATTGGATTTTATTCATTTCCTAAAATTCATGTTCACACCTCCTGCTCTCAATTACAGGCTGCGGGGCATCAGAGAAAATTGGAGCAGACAGCTAAAGCGTGTCTCGAAAATTTATCAACTGAATTGAATTGAAAGCCATATGCTGCTCTTCTACAGTAGCACCCACATACACCTTGGGACTCCATTATTCCGAGGCCTTGAATAAAAAAGGGGGAATGTGTGATCGTGTAACACAGATTTTTCAATTTTCAATAACTGCTGCATGCTTCAGTGATGTCACCTGGAATATTCAGCCTTCCCCCGAAGTGCGGGCACAAGAGCATTCATGCAGGGAGCAGAAATGGATGGGCATGGTACTGTGACACCTACATACATGTAAATTCAGCCTAGCTGTTGGTTCTGATATCTTCTACACAGGGGCTTTACCAGTGGGAGCGGGGTTGCGGGAGGATAACAACCCCCCCCCCCCCCCCACCATTGGTTTGGAAGTTTTCGGGTCATTTGCAATTCTATCGGGTGAAATAATGGAAAACTTTTTTTTTCACTTGTCAGGTCTGAGCGCTGTCAGTACATGAAGATTTTGTCGGGTACAACCCCCTCCCACCAAGTGGAAAAGTTAGCGATGCCCCTATTTCTGTGGACGCCTCAGGGAGACAAAATGTGCAGGAGTTGCTTGAAAATAGATGGTGCACATGACAACATGTAGATGTACATTACATGTAACACTAACCGGCTGTGAAATATTGGCACAAATGTTGCAAATTATAGTCAAGAAATTACTGTGTAGGCCTATGTATGTATCACTTTCAAAGTCTTGCACTAGAACAGTGCCTCTATTCCCTACTACAATGTAGGCCCTATACTAAAAAATGTTTTTGAAATAGAAGGATGAAACAAATGTGCGCTATTTTCTCAGAGGGTGACAACCATGGAATGCCACTCACAGTGCTCAGCTCCAGACTACGATTTTATGTAAAGTTTCCCCACACATTACTATACATGTAGTCCAGAATATTTTCCCACATCCACCACTGATTTGAGAAATAATTTTTCACACAAATTATAATAAATCTGTAAGTCAAACCTCTGTAGACAGCAACTCTATTA